>JASGAU010404005.1:0-19546 GCA_030220045.1 Australoheros facetus | reverse complement strand
GGCTTACTTGTGGTTCCTAGGATACTTAAGAGTAGAATGGGAGGCAGAGCCTTCAGCTTCCAGGCCCCTCTTCTGTGGAACCAGCTCCCAGCTTGAATTCAAGAGACAGACACCCTCTCTATTTTTAAGATTAGGCTTAAAACTTTCCTTTATGATCAAGCTTGTAGTTAGGGCTGCATCAGGTGACCCTGAACCACCCCTTAGTTATGCTGCTATAGGCCTAGGCTGCTGGGGGGTTCTATAATGCACTGTTTCTTTTTTTCACCTCTTTTTACTCTGTTTTTACTTCTCTTTGTTCTTAATCATTAGTTATAAATAATCTCTGTCTCTCTTCCACAGCATGTCTTTTGTCCTGTCTCTCTCTCTCCCCTCAGCCCCAACCGGTCACAGCAGATGACTGCCCCTCCCTGAGCCTGGTTCTGCTGGAGGTTTCTTCCTGTTAAAAGGGAGCTTTTCCTTCCCACTGTCACCAAGTGCTGCTCATAGGGGTCATTAATTGACTGTTGGGTTTTCTCTGTGTAGTTGTATTGTCTTTATCCACAATATAAAGCACCTTGAGGTGACTGTTTGTTGTGATTTGGCGCTATATATAAAAAACGGAATTAATTTGTGATTAAATGAAAACTTATTATCCAAACAAGTTCCACTGAAAATTCACAAAACATTGACTACCACCTCCATTCATTGTCCAGTTTCCTTTGTGGCTTTTATGCACTGTGTGTCATCAAATACAGATTATCTAATAAATATTTGATATTGTCTATATCCTGAAAGTAATAAACTGCTGCATCTTCAGCCAGGACTCCACTGATGACTGAGTTTGATCCACTGCCTGTGAAATGAGCTGGAATCCCGGATTCTCTGCAGCTCGATTGGGGAATGAGATGTCTTTCTGTTGGTACCAGGCTACATGGTTGGAGGTGTAAACACTGATTGGTCCTACACTTGATGGTGGCAGACCCTTCCACAGCAGAGCTCACTGATCCATAATGCTTTTTTTTTTTTTTTGCACAGTACTCTATATACATTAATTAGCATGAAAACTACAAAAGATAGTTTAATGCTAATACTTCACCAGGTGTGTATCAGTAACACACAGGGTTCCAGGCACTAATGTTTTCTCCTTGTTATCGCTCATAAAAATAATATCTGTGCATTACAAAGGAAACAATCAATCGTGACTCCAGATAAGAGAACTAATTTCAATAAGATGTTTTTTGAACATTTCCATCACGTTTGTCAGAGTCAATCAGAAGTTGGCATCACAGGCTAATCAATAAAGCTGTAGCCTAGAACTGATGTTAGTATAAATAGACTGGCTCTTTACCTAGAAATTTGAGATTTCTTTTTTTTTCTCCACTCTAGATGCTGCCAACTGTTCAGTCGCTAAGCCAGTTGCTAGATATGGAGAATCCCCACTTTCTCCTTTTCAGTCGATAATGGACAAGTAGGTATCAAATTCAATCATAGGAAGGGAAAGAATTGAAGACACAGTCTGAGTCGCAGGCTGAACAGAATTAAAAATAATTATTTTAAATCAGTAATATGAATTTGAATGGCCAGATCACAGCAACTTTTTCCTTCAACACATTAAATAATATATAAAATTATATTTTTCTTCAAAAATAACAACACCAGGAAAAATGAATATATTTCAAGCTGATAAAAAATTTGCTAATTTTTCAGGTAAAAACTGTAATGTGAATTTCTGCACTTCACAGTCGGAAAAACGCTGCGTAATCTGCGCAGTGTGTCCAGTTTCCCAGAAAAAAGCACAGGTGCAAACACAGCTGTGGAGACACGCGTAATCACGCGGTCCCGTCGCCGAAGCTGCAGGTATTTATTAAGATGCTTCATGAGAAAAGCCGACTCACACTGCCACCTTTCATCCCGAAGCCCTGCTGAGTCTTATACTTTACTTTTCATGAACTTGACAGATTTCCTCAGGTAGCTCATCTCACCTGTGTGATCAGGCACATCACCAAATTCAAAAGCTATTTTCTCCAGAAAAGACTGAAACTGTCGAGGTAAACCTTTGCCTCTTATAAAGTTCAGTGTCTGGTTTACGGTGCTTATGATGCGATCTGTCTTCAGGACTTTGCTGCGCCGTGTTTCCTGGTGTGTGACGCAGTAACGCAGTCAGCTCACCTGTGCAGGTCTCCCTCTGCATCTTCTCCCGCATTCATACCACCAATCCGCTCTTTTCCCCGCACATCGCAGACGAGCAAAAAAGACACGGCTTACCTCCGATGTCAGCTGGAAGGTCCTTTGCCTTGCCTGTTTGGAAAATCCCTGCTGTCTCATTTGGTCATTTTTTATGGTCAGGCTAGCTTAAATGTCGCTGTAAAAAGTGCTGACTGATGCTTTTACCCAGTGATCACTGATTAATATGGAAAACGGGTTAGAGCATAGGTCAGGGATCCTCAAATCCAGGCCTCGAGGTCCGGTGTCCTGCAGGTTTTAGATGTGTCTCTGCTTCAACACACCTGAGTCAAATATAAAAGTCATTAGCAGGCCTCTGGAGAACTTGACTGCATAGTGAGGAGGCAATTCAGCCATTTGATTCAGGTGTGTTGGATCAGGGACACATTTAATACCTGCAGGACAGGGGCTCTCGAGGCCTGGATTTGAGGATCCCTGGCATAGGTCTTGGCCTGCGCCAGCTGTTGCGGTGCATTGTGGGATTTGTAAGTGGTGGGAGCGCCATTTACCCGCAGGCTATTAATGATAGTCATATGAAATCATCTTGCAGGCCATATAAAATTAGATCGCCGGCCGGATGTGGCCCGCGGGCCTTGAGGCTGACACAGACAGCACACTATGTACAACATGATTAGGCTAAGCCAATAAGGCACGAGAAAGAGGCTGCATATCATTAGCATATACTATCATAGTATTAGTTGCTTAAAAAGGAATGCTTAAAAATTGATTTCTTTTACAGCATAACACAATAAAGTTGGCATTGTCTAACAAAGTTTAAAACACGTGATCAAGCACAATGAAGGTTCAAAAATCCCAAATTTAATTGGATTGATGAGCATAAGAGGATGGATGGATGGATGGATGGATATTTTATTGAAGAATTCATTATTAAACCACAAAATGCTTCATTTCGATGGCTGTGACCCTTCTGGTCCTCCATAGTAGGGCACTTTCAGCCGGCGTTAAACTGCCAAATCAAATATGTGGCGCGACCCCTTTTTATGAATTCTATTATATCATTATTTTTATTTTGAAAAGCGGTAGCGGAAATGTCGCTGTTTATTCTGGGGGTCCTGGTGCCGCTGCGGAATGGAGAGCAGTGCAATGAGTTAGGTGTCTCTGCGTGTTTGAGGACGTTAGCTGAATGGGGTGGAACCTGATAATCCCGTCAGCTGTAATGGGTTTCCATTGTTTGTCAAGGTAAGTTTCTTACACTGAAACTGTTACTGATCAAAGTGCCGCAAAATCATATCTAACGCCAGAGACGGCAAAAATTCATTCCCCCCCCCTTAATGACGCAGCTTTGTCGTGTGACGTTAACATAACATTTCGTTACATGTAAATGTGCATTCCTGGCTGAGTTTATTAACAGACCCAAGAAAGCGTTAAGGCTGATTTTTCGACACTTGTTGGCTTCACAAGCTCGAGACGAGCCAGGTCTGCTGTAACAGGACCTACAGCACTGCACGCCAGACTTCATTGAAATATCTCACACACTGACGCTGCTTCGAGTCTCCTCGAGAATAAAGCTAGATTTACTCACTGTATTTGGTATGAATCGAGACGTTATTAGCCTCAATTCAATTCGGGTTAACTCTAATGATACATTTCAAATAAGTGCCTACTTTGGTGGCATATCGCTTGTCATCATCTCCGTCTGTCTACATTCAGTGGGCGGGAGCCGCCACTCTAAACCAATTGTTTAAGACGCAATTTTACTATCGAAAATGTGTTGATTAATGACCATATGGGAGCCGAATTCTTCAGAATGTGTCCATTTGTTCGTAGCTTATTGATTATTTTAATTTCCAAATTTGAAATAGTCCTTTCAGCATAAACATGTCGTTTGCTAAGCAGAACATCTGTAAAGCTACATGTATGCATCAGTGTGTTCAGTTGTTAAACAAAGACCTGATTTGATCTGTTCATGGAGCTGAAGACTGGTGATGGTGAGCTGAATCTGTGATTTGGGGGAAATTCAAATCCTCCAGCCACTGCATCATTTACTGATTCACTCACTGAATAGAGATTAGTGTAGGAAATTTCTGTTGGCTGCTGGAGCTACATGTGTAAATGGATTGGCTCACCCTGCTGTTTTCTTTCTAATGCATTCCTCTGTGCCAGGATAATGTAAGAATGTGTGCTTTTATTCACTTGTTGTGTTTGTATGCTTTCTCATGCATTCTGTGCTTTTTTCTTTTTTTCCCTCCCCTACGCCCTAGCCGCAGCTTCAATTATTTCACAACGGGATCAACCTTGGAAATATTTAGTGGCAACGTTTCCTGGTCTGTGAGCCAAGATGGGAAACGGACTGTCTGATCATCGCTCTCTGCTCCCCTGCCTCCCCTCCTTTCAGGCTCTTCACATTGTCATTCTAGGACTGGACTATGCGGGCAAGACCACTGTACTGTATCGGCTGCGTTTCAATGAGTTTGTGAACACTGTCCCTACCAAAGGATTTAACACGGAGAAGGTCAAAGTGTCACTTGAAGGCAGCCGGCGGACTGCATCCTTCCACTTCTGGGATGTAGGTGGTCAGGAGAAACTGCGGCCTCTGTGGCGCTCATACACACGCTGCACTGATGGCATTGTGTTTGTGGTGGACTCGGTGGATGCCGAGCGCATCGAGGAAGCCAAGGCAGAGTTGCACAAAATCACGCGGCTGGCAGAAAACCAGGGCGTGCCGGTCCTAGTGGTGGCTAACAAACAAGACCTGCGGAATTCTCTTAGTTTGGCTGAGATGGAGAGCATGTTGTCTCTAGGTGAGCTCAGCACTGCTACAACCTGGCATCTCCAGCCTGCTTGTGCTATTATCGGTGAAGGGCTGCAGGAGGGACTGGAGAAGCTGCATGCCATGATCATGAAGAGGAGAAAGATGTTGAGGCAGCAGAAGAAGAAGAGATGACATGCCGGTAGTAGGAACTACAAAGTGGGAGCTGGATCTAAAGCTACATGAGAACTTTTGTGAGCTGCGTGCAGTCTGCTGGCTTATTGTGTTTGGCTTGAACAAGAAACAGTGAAACCTGTCGGCTGCTCCTTTTGTATTGTGCCTGGCTGAGTTTGTTCCTGCTTAAGGTCAGACAGTGGCCGACTCACACTGAAGACAGTGGAATGGATGTTTGGATGCAAACAGTCATTCTAAAGGTAGTACAGCATTATGCCACGCAGCAGCAATCCATGATGTTTAGGCCAAACTCTTAAAGGACAGCAAGCTTTTATTTGTCATATTTATTTGTTGAAATATGTCCTGTTCTTATTCAGAAACAATTAGTCTTTATATGTGTATTCCACCAAAGCTCTAAAGGTTTATATGAAGTTTATAATGACTCATTGAGTACAGGATGGATAAATCACTGTACAGAATCACTCGTCAGTTGAAATGGAAACAGTTTTTCAAGGGTGTGTCTACCTTGCTGTGCTCACATAGTGATGACACAACAAGGCAAGAGTACAGCTACACTAATGCCAGAAATGATTTTCAGCTACCGTTTAAAAATACTCGTAAATGGTTTCTTCACTTGGCAGTAATGTCAAAAGACCAGAATGTGACTCACGAGCTGTTTTCTCAGCACGCGGCCGGTAGTTTCGAGTTACCCATTCAGGAATTTTGTTGCATTTAATAATTCAATCAAGTATACCAAAAAAAAAAGGGGGGGGCTTTATATATTGTCTGAAATTAGCTTATATCACAAAATTTAGCCAATAATTGACAACCAGCTTCAGTTAAATGTTAAACGCTAACAAGCGTAACTAATACATTATCCTAAATGGCATTTTTGGAGCTTCAGAGCCCCAGTGTGAATAATCTATAAGTATTCGGCAACAGAGAAATGTCAGGCACAGTTGGAGTGATATGACAATCAGTCAGCGTTGTACTTTTTGATATGCAAGTCTCATCTACACTGCTGCTAAGATGTTTGTTTTCAAGTCACTGGGCACACTTGTTGAAATCTTAAAATTTCCGGGATCTTGTCTTATTTTTTTTAGTTTTTCCAGAACACACTGTATCCACACACTTGACGTTACTGATCACTTGCACAGTTGTAACGTCTGCGTCCTGTGGTTACAGTCCCAATGTCAGTGCTGCTAATATTAGCTAAAAACTGTGATGTTAAATGTTCATAACTGAGAATTAATTTTTTTGTGGTAAAGCATTAATGATAATTTTTTAAAATAAGAATAATGTTTTAAAAATGTTCCACAATACTGATTTGGTCATCGATTACAATGATCAGAGTGGAAGCCTCAAAGCTTTTGAGTGGACCCTTTTAACTTGTAAGCTAAGTTTGTTTTGGGAATAAAAATTTGGGCCAGTTTCAGATAGTACTGAGGCTGATGGGTAGTTTACATTTTATGTTTACGTTTCTGGACTGCTGAGAGGGATATTAAAACTGCTCTTGTTTTGTTATCCTGTAAAACTAACCAGTGATCCTACTAGCAAGCTACAACTAGTTAGCTTACCAATAACATTAGGATACATTGTAGCTGTTGCTGACAGTTATTTGGCTACAATGCTTGGTTAACTAGCCATATCTATCAATCTACTGTAATTAAACTGAAGTATTTATAGTAATTTGTGAGCCAAAGATTTGGTTGGACTCATTTCTCTACAGATGCACTTTCACTGTGTTATTCGGTTTTTAGCACAAATTTTGCACTATTAACAATGAAAAAAATTCAGCAGTTGACCTCATAGCGTTAACACAGGAGCATATTTAAGGAAGTGGTTGCTCCTCAAAGCTAATCAGAAGTTTAAAAAAAAAAAGTTATTAAAAAGTCTATTATAAAACTGGCGATTTTGACTGCTGTCCAGGTTGTCTCCATATGGCTGTAGAAGGTGAAAATTAAATCACACATAACTAAATCACCACCATGGCTCCCTTTAGCTCTATTATGTAATCTTGTTGATTGATTGATTGATTGATTGGCTCAGCGAGAACGTTCCACATCTGCCAAATCAGAGTCTGAATGCACTTTAGTTCCATTTCCTGTAAGGAGTCTGAAACTGAAATAAGTGAAGTATTGCTTTAAAATAATCATTTTAAATATATATAAAATGATTTATGTTGCTGTTTCCAGATTTCACCTCTCCCGCTCTCACTGGTAGAGTATTCATACTTATGTGTTTGAGCCGCCTTGTTCACTTGGAATAAAACAACATGTGCAAGCATTGTGAAGTTGCTGCTTTTTCATCTATAATAGTGCAACTATGCTTCCAGGATCAGGTTCTTTTCTACTCATTGGTGCACATGGAAGTGACAGACTGTTCACAGCAGAATGGGATAAAAAGGTGAGTCTTTCTAGTGGAATTGCAGCTCTTACTGATCATATTAAGCACACGCACTCAAACACACGAGGCATTTGCATAACTTTAAATGCCATGAACACACACTTGTTCTGTTATGAATATTCAAAGAAAGCCTAATTATGGAGAAACATGAAATTTACAAACTGCATTTTTTTTTTCATAAAGTTACCAAACTAACTGTAGGGTGTTCAAACTGCACAGCATATGCTATTGAACCTACATGAGTCATTGTGTCCTTGTGTGTAAGCAACTGGATTGCAAGTGTAGCAACAAGCTAGAGGATTGCATACTGTGTTAACTAGAGCGCCCAAAGCTACAGTACTAATCTTTCACTATAATGTGCTATAAAACATGACTTTACTTTGAAGCAATGGAATTACATATCGTGCATAACTCTAAGGGTGTAGTTACAGTATCATACCAGTAAAGTACATTTGGCATTTTGTGGTAGCTGTGGCTCAGGAGGTAGAGCAGGTTGGTGGTTTGATCGCTGGCTGCTACACTCTCCGTGTCAACGTATCCTTGGGTAAGATATTGAACCCCGGGTTGCTCTTGATGCGTTTATTGGCATGTTAGATCCAAAACAGATGTAAAAAGTGCTTGAACGGGTGACTGAGACATGCTTTGAGTGCTCCTTTGGATTAGATAAGCACTGTATATGAACCAGTGCCCCCTTTGTGATTGTTTTTTTAATATTTGCACACTTTCAGATGTTTCATATCAAACAAATTTTAATAGTAGACAGAGATGACCTAAATAAATACAAAATAAAGTGTTTAAGTGAGGATTTCATTTATGGAGGAGTGAAAACTCTCTCCAAACTTACCTGGCTCTGTGTGAAAAAGGTCTGGGACCTCCTCCCGTCTGCTGGGGTGCAATTGTCACTGGAATGTGTGGCCATGGGTCTTTAGCGCTCTTGATGGGCTGTGGACAGCCCGGGTTTCCTGGGTCTTTCTCTATCCGCCTCTGGCTTCTGGTGAACGGAGCTGCAGCTTTCTGCCCTCATTAGTAAGTACATTTCATGACATGGACACAGACACTAGCACTTACTCATCCAGGCACAACATAGCAGGATTGTTGGTTTGTGTTGCCATGCTTTGTTTCTGTTTTGTTTTTTCCGTATAAATGTATTTTTCCAGGTATTGTTTGTTTTTTGTATGTTATTTTTTCTTCTTTTACAGGTGCAGCAGTCGATGAACCACTGTGGTTTATTTGCTTATGCTCTGTTCTCTCTATCCCCTTCCCCTATCTTCTCCCCTTTCTCTTTTTTTCTTCTCTCTCAACCTGTCAACTCTGGCATTACAAGGACACATGTATATGTATGGGGAAAAAATAACACAAATAAACAAAATAAATCTGCCAGACACAACAGGCTTAAAAAAAAGATCTACAAATTATTTTAAATTTATATACATTTCCACGTCTGTGTAGTAATCCTGACCACCTGACCTGACTCATCATACCATGGAAATTAAAGTGGCAGCTATTAAGTAAGATGGTTAAAGTAATTATTAAATTAATTAAAGTTGCAGCAGTGCATGAATATGAGTTCCACCAAATCAACACAATTTTTTACTAAAGCTGTTGACTTATATTGCACAATGTTTAGTGTCTTTTGAAAATGTTCACAGTATGTATTCATTCTCTCAGAGCTGTATTCTTCAGGATGCAAAAGTATCTGAAGCAGCATTTTACATGAAGTAGGCTTACTCACTGTTTAATTTTAGACTTCACAAGTACATCGATATCAGGTGTCAGATCCTGAGTAGCAGCCAGTTTCAGAATGTCATTTAAGTGCTTGTGAGTGAGCCTTGAGCACAGCTTTGTTTTATTGACCCTCATTACAGAGAAAACTTGTTCACAAACATAGTTAGTCCCAAACGTGCACAAAATCTTTGCAGCCGGCGCTGTCGATTTGGGGTATCCTGGCAAGAGATAGTGATGAAAATGTGTCCAAGCCCACTGAGGCAAATTTGTCCTTTAAATCTGAATCACACTGCAAATCAATTATTTCAAGTTGGATGTCGATGGGTACATCCGAAGCCTTGACCGTGAATGGTGAGCGAAAAACTGTGAACTCTGTTTCAAGTTCACCAAAGACCATTGCTCAAACTCCCGCAGTAATCCCGTAATCTTGTCTTTGTACCGATTCATGTCAGTATTAACTCTCCCACACACATCTCTTAGACGAGGAAAATGAGCAGGGTCGTCACTCGACAGTTGTGTCTCCCACAAAGTCAGCTTCGGCTTGAACACACGTATGCTGTCATAATACTGTGTGACAGCTTTTTTGCGGCCTTGCAACATTTTGTTCAAATTATTCAAGTGCTCTGTAATATCTACCATAAATGTAAGATCCTGCAGCCATTCTGGGGATTAAAATTGCAGCACCGGTTTGCCCTTTTTCTCCATGAACTGTCCAATTTCTTCTCGTAGATCAAAGAAACGCTTCAGCACGACACCTCCACTTAACCACCTTACCTGTGTGGTAAGGCAGTCCATAGGTAATGTCTTTATCACTGAGAAGGCTGTCAAATTGGCTGTGATTCAGACCTCTGGCTTGGATTAAAGTAACTGTTCGGACAACCACTGCCATGACATGATCCATTTTTAATGATTTGCAGCACAATGCCTCCTGGTGCAAAATACAGTGAAATATCCAAAAACCATGTCCTCCATTTGCGGCCTGTAATCTCTCTCTGAATTTTGTCACAACACCTGCTTTTTTCCCGATCATTGGCTGCAGATGGCGCACCATCAGGCTGACAGCACGAGCCCAGTGCACTCCAACCCTGTCCAGTGCTCCAACAAGAGACCTGAAAATGTCCTCTGCTGTTGTGGTGTCCATCATAGGCACCAACTCAAAGAACTCCTCAGTGATGGTCAAAGTCTCATCAACACCATGATCAGGGCCAGTTGAGCAATGTCATAATGTCTGTGCTCTCATCAATCGTGACCGAAAATGCAACAAATGACTTGACTTTGTGGTTCATCTGGCTGTCTAAATCTGCAGAAAGATCTGAAATCCTATCAGCCACAGTGTTTCTCATCAGACTAATGTTTGCAAAAGCCTGTCGCCTTTCAGGGTGCACGATTTCTGCTGCCTTCAGCATTTATTTTTTCACAAACTCACCCTCACAATAACAATATGATGCTGATGCTTTCCCTGCTGTGTCACTGCTACAGATAAAAACAGCCTGCTGTTTCCTTAGACCAGCTAACAAATCATTTAACTTCTCTCTTCTCAGTTGTCCTTCTATTTTTCACCATGATGAGTCTCATAGTGCTGCATAACTTGCTGTGACCACACCAAACATACAGGTTTCCCATTTATCTCTGTGAATAAACAGGGTCCATTTTTCTTGGACAACTCTACTCTCTGAGTCCACCTTTCTCCTTTTTAGACAAAGACATTTTGATTGTGCTACTGTGTACTTCTGACAGCACAAAACAGTGACACCCAGTGGACAAATTAGGAATACCAGTTCCATTTACTGAAAATTTGAGTCTAATATTTTTACTGTAATTTTCACACTTTGCAAAGTTATCCCGTGGGCTGGATTGGACCGTCTGGCAGGCTGGTTTTGGCCCGTGGGCCATAAGTTTGACACCACTGCCCTAAAACAACTGTTAGTGACAGCAGCAACAACCTGCAGAGGGCAGGAGTGAAGGTATCACAATCTACTTTTCACAGAAAAATTCAGTTGCCACGAAGTACAGAGACAAGCCTCAGAAATTCTGAGACTTGGATTAACTGTTATCAAGGTGACAGAAAGACTAAAGTTTGGAGAAAGAAAGGAAAGAAAGAAAGGATCTGTTTATGAACACAAACACACAAGTCTACAGAAATATTTTGTCTGTCAATTTAAACAAAGATACAATTAAACTGATTGGGACAGCCTTCATCATGCAGCAAGATAATGACTACCGCCACAACTACAAAGGACTCCAGCAGGGGCAGGTAGTAGAAGGTTTTAGACTGGCCTACTCAATCTCAGACATAAACTCTATAGAGCATTTTACCTGCTAAAGAGGAGACTGAAGGGAGCCCCCCCCCCAAAAAAAAACCAAAAAAAAAAACATGAGGACAGTATGCAGGAAAAAGCATGACATAAATTATTGATCATAATTCTGGTACGCAGTTTGAAGTCCGCACTTTCAACTCATGTTGAGACGGAGACTCAGCAATGCAGCGTCCTGCAGCTGCATCATCTTCAACTGATGATGTCATTTGGACATGCCAGCAAATTACAATACATTATACAGAAGCATGTGATTATCCTCAATTTGGGAACACTAAAACATACATCACAAATCAGTGAGCACTTTATTACAAACAGCATACCATTACTGGGTCAGGCCTTCATTTTCTCTCCAAACTACTTAAGCAAAACTTGGTATCACGGATTCCTCTAGATGTTGGAAACTTTACTTACTGAATGTTCCATATTAAGATGAATACACATAATTTCTGGAGGTTTCTCAGATGCCAGCTCCAACTGCGTTCTGTCACACACACCTCCTCCCAGGTCCCATGGATGGGGCAATGCCAGGCAGCGTTTGACTTGGTGAAACTGTACCTCCCTCCATCCAAACACACACTTCCCTGGGCTGGCTGTGAGCCCCTGCTTCAGAGACTCCAGCACTGCGGCCACCCGCTGCACATGCTCCTCCCAGATGTCACTGTGGATGAAAACATCATCCAGGTAGGCGGCAGCATATGCAGTGTGCGAACGCAGCACCCTGTCCATGAGACACTGGAAAGTGGCTCCAAACAAGCCAAAAGGATAATGAATAGATACAACCTGCATGGAGTGGAGAACACCATCTTTTCCTCAGACTGTGGAGACAGTAGCCATTTGTGGTCTTTTGTGGTGATTCCTGGTTTGTTTGCACTTTCAGGCCTTCTTAGATTTGTTATCAAAGTTATGTTCTTGGTTATAGTTTATTTATATTTGAGTCCTTGTTCCCCTGTGTCCTGTTCCTGTGTTTATCTGGTCTCCTCATTAAGTTATGTCTCCTGTTCTTCGTGCAGTCTCTTCTCCGTACTGTTTATCTTCTGTCTCCGTGTCAAGTTCTTATGTCTTGGTCCTGGTCTCTTTATTACTTCCTGTCTTATTTTGATGGTCTCTATTTTCATGTGTTTTGTATTTAGTTGTACTTTCCTTGTCACAGCTGTAACTAATCTCAGTTTTTAGTTACAGCTGTGCTCTCTGGTGTGCTTTATCTCCCCGATTACCTCATGTGTATCTGTTGTTTGTGACTTGCTCAGTTCTTTGTCATGTCGTCATCGTTGGCTCCCTCACACCGTGTGTTCCCTTGCTCCGTGTTTTCCATGTTGTTTTCGAGTTGCCTCCTAGTTTGTGAATTCCTGGTTCCGGACAGCCCAGTTTAGATAAATCAGCCTACTACACAGTAGTACATGACACTTATGGCCTCTGACCATAAGATTTTATTAAATTAGTTGGGTATTAAAGGTTCTGAGCTGCAGTAGTTCACCTCAAATATATCTAATAGACTCCAATTTGTTCATGTAAATGGGAAGTCTTCTTCACGCACTAAGTATAGTTATTATTCATCTCTGACTCTTTCCAGAGTGTAGCTTTTGTCCTGTCTCCCTCCCCTAACCCCCAACTGGTTGTGGCAGATGGCTGCCCCTCCCTGAGCCTCGTTGTGCCAGAGTTTTTCCTTCCCACTGTCGCTAAATGCTTGCTCATTGTACGGTCTTTACCTTACACTATAAAGTGCCTTGAGAGAACTGTTGCTGTGATTTGGAGCTATATAAATAAAATTGAAACCAAATTAAATGGTTTATTTTAAATACCTTTATTTTAAAAGCCAAACAGAAGGAAAACCTCGATAACCTTCTGGCTGCATTCTTTTTGTATATTCCCATCCTCTTGACGCAAATGCATGGAGTTGTACGCATATCCTCTTTTCAAAAAAAATACCAGTTTCAAATCATTAATGCAGCTTTACGCTTTCTTTTAACACCAAATTAAAAAGAATAAAGTGCAGTTGATTAGCATTAGTAGCATATGTGATTCGGTTGTCCACTGTCTATGCAAGAGGCAATATTATGGTAAAAGTATATACATGTGCGCTTTAGATTCACTGATAGACCAGAGGATCAGCTGATCAGTCACCCATACATTAGCACCTTGAGTCTCCCACAAGTGTTATTTTTGAAGCACCCCCTGATATTACTTTAATTACTGTAGCTCCTCACTATGAAGCACTCAGAACTTCTTTATTGTATTCTTCTCTTTTCACCACTTCAGTACTTTAACATGTGACATATATAGTTCTATACATTACTGGACTCAAATGTAGCTCACGTTAACAAAAAGGCAGACATTTTTCTGAGGAAAACAAAAGCGAAACTTTGGCAGTATTTAAAAATACTTGTCACTGTTATAAGTCTTGCATTAAGCTTGCAGATGACATTAAAAATACAAACTGGTGTATCTTATGATCCTATGTGCATGTATGATCGTACCATTTCAAAATAATACATCACAAGAGAAGCAATGCAGTACTTATACAATATACAGGACAAGCATATGCATATTTTTATTTGCCGTACAAAATCTTAAACACTTGCTACTCAGCTATAGTTCTGCAGCGCAGCATTGAACTGTTGTCTGTTCATCTCACTTAGTTGTAGTTCATAAGAAATTACATTTTTAAAAATCCCAACATTTTCAACCCTACATTAAAAAAATAATAATAATGGCTACTATAATAACTGTTAAAACAATAACTGTTTATACATATGACATGTGAGTGATTGAATATAACATGTGAAACAATAGAAATAAGGGGACTTTTTAATATGCTGGCCAGGAAAACGGTGGAGGAAAACACTCCCTTCTAAATTTTAGTTCAGGTTGTGAAAAAGCCTGTTAGAAATTAAATCACCTTTTTCTAAACCTAGCCCAGCAGTTAGGTATAGGTATAAGTCAGGCTCTAGTTTATAGTTCTTGGACATCACAGGGTAACCATTTAAACAACAATACATCAGACATTTCCATTTAGCAGAAATCCCAAAGCTTTTCCTTTTGTTTTTTTAAATCAGAGACATTTCAAAAATTGTAACCATCCATATACATCTAACAGATAAAGCGTCACTGAGGGCATGTCTACACAGCACAGTTTCCAACATTACTTTTCAAAAGTCTTTCATAAACAAGCACACTTCAAAAGAAGGCGTGCAGGCACGAAGCATTCCAGGCACTTCTGAAATTGTGAGTGTGTAACACAATATTAAGTCATCCATTTAACTTGAAATGGATGACCTTGAACAAGGTAACAGAAATGATCTGCCTTCAGTGAGCCTCATCTTCAGCTTGGACTTCTTTGCTCTGCTCTACTGAGTATTCTGGACTCCGCTGCCTTCCTCTGTTCAGCTCTATGAACTGCTGAGTCTTCGTCGCAGCAGCGAAGCCGGCTTGGACTCGGTGTCCTCTACGTCGCTTTCACATTGTCTCTGCAGAAAAGCATCATTACAGCTGACTGTCAACACTTTGCACTCATGAATCTGCATGATTGTCTCATAAAGCTTATATTGTAGATTTGAATTATTCTGAGGAATCTGAAATATGACCTCTCACTTTTTTGATAGACAAGTGAATTAAATAATCTAACCCTTCCTCAAAAAAATGCTATATTAGCGAGATGGTGTCAGCAAGAAGTTGATACAGGCCTTTAGTCATTACTGGGACATCAGTTGGCCCTGATTTTGCACTAAACTACATAGAAATAAAGAGTTCATATACTCCAGATAAATAAGATGGACAAAATATAAGACACAAACATAAGAATTTATATCTAAGAATCAGTCTTCTGTAGCTAAATGAGTGGCATCTTTGGCATAAGTGGTATATTTTTGCAGTTAGGCGTGTTGTTTTCATGTTGAAGATTATCAACTCAAGGTTTTATTTAAAAATGATTTAACACAGTGAAAGTCTTAAAACCTCTTATGCTCTTGACAAAAAAATAATTATAAATCATAAATGGATCTGGTAATTGAGATAAATCTAAAGTTGTATCACCTGTAGTGGATCTGGATCCGAGCTTTTTTTACAGAGCAGTCTCAAATTTACCAGTCGATTACACGCCCACACCATGTTGTAGGACATCTAGAGGGTGACAGGGTGAATGTTTTAATTCCATCCATCACATATGACATCACATTAGCTTAGTATGGTTTATGACAGTAATGTTACTTTTTAACCCTCTTTGTGAACATTAGATATAAAAGTAATTTGCTAAACTGGTATGCATGTTAAGCAAAAAGCATGGGATTTGCAGATCTTTTTTTCTTTTTTTTTTGCCTTATAAGGTCTGTTTGAACCACTTGCAGATGTGCATGGCAATTTCACCATGGACCTCAAACTTGAACACAACAGGATTTCTCTCACCATTCCTGGCGACAAGAAAGCCACGACCCAAACAATGGTTTTCATAGTAAAAGAATGCTTATTTTATTCTTTAACATTCACAGGGTTGTGCATTCTTTAAAAATCAGCTGGAATATTAATTTCGGTGCACTAGTGGTCTTTCTTTAAAATGCTTTAAAAAAATGTCTCAGCATACTCACCTTCCACTTCCTTCGGGCATTGAACCTCTTAAAGTTTCTCATATTAATTGAGGATCGATTCGTTCTGGCGACCTGTTTGGGTGTGATGGGCTAAAACAATGACAACATTTATGATAAGCAACGCAATATAGTAAACAAAAGTAGTATGATGAAATGAGATACTGGTACTAACCTTAATCCACGGATGAAGCAGACAGTCCTCCGCTGTCATTCTTTCACTGCAATACACATTAACACAGAGTGTATTACAAGGGATTAGTAAAACAGTCTTAGTTAATCTATTGTAATAATCTTCACTTAAGCAGATTTTGCAGCAAACTAGCTAAAATAGCAGAAAACACAAATATGGAAGCGCATTTCAAGATTTCTCCTCATCATTCAGCTGACAGATGCAGACAGGAGATTGTTCCTGATGTTTTAATTCCACTTTGATTAAACTGAAGCTTTGTATGTGATGTTAATAAACTGGTTGTGCTCAATGAAACATTTTATTTTGAATGAAAATAAGAAGCCTGCTCTCCTCATTGCTCCTTCTCATCCACCTCATACAGGTGACCCATATGAGGTCCCATAACAAATCTTGGGGGCTTGTCCGGGACTAGGTGTTGGGATCTGACCCACTGATGATATCTGGGACCAATACCTGTGCTGAGTTGTGACCTGGAGCAGAGATTGAGCTGGTGCTGGACTGGGGCTGTGTCCAGATTGAGAAGCTGCATCCTTCGAAGGCTACATTTGAAGGCCGCTTACATCATAGCAAGGCGACAAAGGTGTCCAAATTCGAAGGCTCCTCCAAATGCAGCCAACAATTGCATTCTCCTTTTCCCAGGATTTGAACGACACGTTGGCTGTATGCTTTGCAGTCCAAACCATCCCATGATTAATTGTGCAATGAAACTCACTGCAGCAGTGGTGGAGGAGAGTGCTCAAAACTAAGTTTAAAATATTACTATTTCTGTGACACAAAATAAACTTTTAAGATGTTTTTAGGCAAATATGTACCGTATTATAAGGCGCAATATCAATGAACGGGTCTATTTTCATACATAAGGCGCAAAATTGTGCAAAATTCTGTTCCCCTGTGAAAATTTGTTCCCCCTGTTTCGGAAGAGCGCAGCCAGAGAGGCGGATCCGACAGTCTTCACGGCGCTTCTGATCAATTTCTCGATGAAAGTCTTTACCGTGTTTATTCCTCTCATCAAGAACAAAAGCTCCTGTGACTATGAAAATATTTGCTCTTTATTTGCCAAAGTTACACGGGGGAACCAAATATTTCAGCCATCCAAAAGCTAATGCCATATTGTGTTCCAGCCTCCTCAGTCTTCCTGGCCTTTGAAGGATGCAGTCTATACAGGCCACATCCTTTGAGAAGGATGCAGCCCCTGAATTTAGACACATCCTAGGTGATCCATTAATTGCGACAGGGAAAAGCTAATGCCATGTCAGGGAGTGGCAGGAAGAGCCTTGTGTGGGCCATTAGAAAGAGCCTTCTCACGCTGTCAGTGGGTAAGCTTTTCCAGATCGCTAAAGAGGTTGGGCCAGTGCTAGACGAGGACCCATCCAAGCTACAGGAAGGAGATCATGAAAGCTGCTTCGACTACATTAGCGCATTCATGTATAGTAAGCATTTACCTGAATTTTATTGGAATCTGAGGATAGTGGGGTGGCTGAATTGTTGGCGCTGATATTTTTAGGAATCGACATGTACTGCTTTTTTTAGGGTTGGGACTGAACACCACACAAACCATCCACCAGACAACACAAATGGCAAAGTCTGCCAGATAAAACATCTCAACTGGGAGATTCACCCCATCCAACTGGCCCAGCCAGCTTTCTTATGTTTTCCCAGGGTGATAGCACTTTAATTACTAGCCCAGTGAATCTCATGCTAGCAAATGCCAGACCTGATAGTCAATTTTCAGTGCCTAAATAAAGCTAAATAAAGGTCATGAACGGGCAGCCACATTTAGACCATGGATGTCTGGTGCTTAGTGAGAACCTAACCTTGATATTAGCTATTACACAAGGCTTAATGGCTGAGTAAAGGAATACATTATATCTTAATCCACCCAATCCACCCATGTCAAATATTATATCTGTATGACATACTCTGGATTTTTCACCAACAGTTTCTGGATGAAATCTTTAGCCATGGAACTTGTCAAGTTGAAGTAGTGTGCGTCAAACTCATATTTCATTGCAATGATGTTCTTCAGAGTCTCTTCATCAGTATCACCTTGGAATGGTGACAAACCACTCAGTCTAAGAAAAGAGAGGACACTGTAAGAGTGAGACTACAACATGCCAACATCTCAGTGAATCCAATCAGATGAAGAATTTTCTCTAATTTACGTCATGTAAAAGTGAAAAAGTTGACCGTTATTGTTTTACTCTTAAGGCCAAAATATAAGCAAAAGATGTTTCCATACAGTCCATTTATATACTTTACAAGCCACCCAACATACAAACACTTACAACTTACAGTATGTAGGTAATAACTCCAATACTCCTGAAGAAACAACAAACAAGGCACAGGTAGGCATGAAGTGCAATTTTAAAAAAAGAATCTCTACTGTATGACAACATGTAAGACAAATACAGTGATTCAGTTTTATTCAAAAGCTGTATGATTGTTTTTATACTGCTGAGACCAAGTCAAATCAGTTCAGTGAGCAATGCAGTGAGCAGTACTCAAGATAGGCCTGCACATGCACTGCATGCAAGGGCTGTCAGTACAGGATACTTACCACATATCTGCTGCTGTGCTCAGAGGCTGACAGCTGATCACCTCTGGGGCTACAGAGACAGAGAGAGAGAGATATGGAGAATCTGCTGGGATGGTTATTAACTTAAATGATTTGATTACAACAAACCTTACTATATTATTTGAAGAAATATGGTGACTATATATATGTACATTCCTTAAACTCTTAGTTTCTGCTTGTTAGCAGAAATAAGATGTGAACACAGTACCTCATGTCTTCCACTTTTAAGTTTATATGGCAACATTATAAGCAATCTGTTACTTATTTACACATCCATTTTTAATGGAATAACACATTCATTTCAAGCCAAACATAAAACTGATTCTGTCTCCTTTAGCTCTGTTTTGTTCTTGTCCAGCGTCTCCACAAACTCCCGAGGGAAAGATTTGACAATTTGGCGGCTAAATGCCCTGCTAGTTGTTAAAAGTTTCTTTTGTTGCCATTGGCTGCTTGGCAACTAGTGTATAGTAGGTTTTTAAAGCCTTTTTTGGCCCACTGTGGCCAAAAAAACCAAAACAAACCAAAACACACTATAAGCAGTGAGCCTGAACCAAAACAGTAAATTCACAGATCAGACAATTAAACAAGCCAAAAGTCACAAATTCTCTGTGGGTGCATAAGACTCTTTTAAATTATATACAATTTCAATTTTTGAAATATGGTAAATGG
>JASGAU010404003.1:0-12189 GCA_030220045.1 Australoheros facetus | reverse complement strand
TCCCTTGCTTTTATATCCATAGGGGTCTTGTGAACCGCTCTTTGTCTGGACCCTCACCCAGGACCAATTTGCCATGGGAGACCCTACCAGGGGGACAAGCCCCCGGGCAACATAGCTCCTGGGATCACTGGGACACACAAACCCCTCCACCACGATAAGGTGGCGATTCACGGAGGAATCGCCACCTTATCAATATCAAGGCACATATTTACTCAGCATACAGCATATCAATATCAAGGCACATATTTACTCAGCATACAGATAAAATAAGCTGGTTGGCAAGATAACAAGTAACACGTGTAAGGTTTTATTATGCGCTGCAGGTTCATACAGGGAAAATCATATCTCAAGTTTATTTTTGTAACATTTACATAAACTGAAGCCTAGAACTGGCTGTTCTCTCAGTCTACAGTCTGTGTAATTATATCTTCACCCACACACGACATCTGAAGACCCCCACACACACACATATGCGAACACACAAGTCTTTTTCTCATCACCACCATTTCCTCCGGCCTTTAAAGTGTTTTCTCATTACAACAGGATGAGTAGTTGAAAGCGAATCATACAGCAGCCATAAAAATCTTATTAATTTGAGTCCGCTCTCCACTTTAACTTATTTTTGTTGGCAAATTTGCACAGCTCAATGGATTTTTGGAACAAGTGGGACTGAGTGGGACTGTGGAGACCTGAAAGGGATAACTTCTAGTTTTTATATGTAATCATGTTGTATGAGTCAGCTGTTTACACTCTATATGTAGGTTTCATTTCATCTGTTATTACAGTTACAATGAAGAAATGATGCTGACGTATTCTGCTTAATGATAATTTGGGGGAATTAATGTGTTGCGGAAGATTATTTAATGGAAACTGATTGTGAATCTTCCACTTCCATTTCTTGGCAATATGGGACTGGACACTGCGTCCTGCAGCAACTACGTCACTATTTGTGTAGGAATTTCATGTTTCACATCTATGAGGTTCTGGCTGGACTGTCAATGCAAGCAGTTAATGTAAATTTGTGTTTAATGCAAATGTCTGTTTATGTAGATGGCAATAGATGGCAATTTTTCCTGATTCAACACAGTTGATCTCCATATGTCACAAAGGAAAAAAAAAACTGCATGTAGTTACCAACTTCCCCCCCATTCAAACACACAGTGATAACAGGCTGACTGCCTTACTGGTGTTTTATGGCCATTTTGACTTTAGCCAGACTAAAGTCACTTTGAAGACAGCAACTGACTGTGAGTGGTCGCAGAACTGGTCCCCATCTTCAAAGCAAACATTTTAAAGGCAACAAGATCTCAAGTTCACTGCACACGTCACAATATTTTTTTATGCCTCAGTCTTCAGCTACCTTTTTCCCCTAGTGTGGCTGTAGCATATACCAACGCATAATGTCATGATGGCCATCTTTTCTGTACAGTCTATTAGTTTGTTTAGATGGTTTATTGACAAAAATGATTTTACATCTCAAGCAGTACTAAGATAAATATTAGACCTTTTTCAGCCAGGGACTAACGTTCTTTGGCTCGTCTTTAATGCCCCATTAAGCACTCAGTGAATGCTTAAATTAACTTTAATTATTTACTTCTGTTGCAGGTGCAAGCACAGCCATTCTTGTCCTCAAGCCACAATCAACCCAGACCTCAGCCTCCATATGTCATTTCCTGCCACATGAAGAAGCAAAAAGGGAATTTCCACATGAATATGATGGTGTTACATAGTTTTTGTATCTGCATCTTGTAAAAAATAAGTATCATAAAGAAATTGATGCAAAGCCACTGCAAGCTCAAAGCTTACAGAAGGCAGATGGGTGCTGGTGATCTGTTGAATGGGGAATGTGAGACCTTGTCATTTGTGGTGTAAATAGTCTAAGTGTGCATAAAGTTGAGTTTGTTGTCGCTTCATGCTTGTGACATTTCAACTCTGTCCCATCTGACCTCTAGCAAGCTTTCACAATCATTAAAAAAAATACATTTTAGTTAGACTGCAGGATTATATTAGAAGCTTTTTCACCATTCAAGCATGACCAAGAACACCAACAGCTGTGAGATAAATAACGACAAAACTTATGATAACGTGCATCTACATCTCCTGTATCGTCGTATCTTCTTCCAGTTTTGAAAAGGCTAAATGTGGAGTGAAATCCCAATCACAGTGTAGGACTCTTTTGCAGTGTGGTATTCATAACATAGCAGGAAAATTGCCTGATGGCAGTTTATTGTTTTAATGTACCGGTAAGACTCATTTTCCTTCCCCTCTTCCTTCCTCGGGCCTCTTTTTCTCCAGTCTAACCAAGTAGTTTTCATTGTATCCATGGCATCAGATAATAAGCACTGATTCACACCTCACAACGAGATGTTTCCTGTCTGGATTTGAGCCAAGAAGCTGTTTAATAAAGTCTGGATAACAGGAAGCAGGCCAGTATATAACATATAAAACCTGCAGGTTACAGAGTGAATGAAGTTAGGTGCTGTAGCCACGTGGAAAGGACTGGTACTGCAATAACACAGGAAAGTCTCACTTATGCTCACACAATACAAACCTGTCTGAATTTGTCATTTTTTTCTAACGAGTGGCCCAAAAGGATTAACAATCATTCAAAAATCAAAAAGGCACCTAACTCAAGGGATGTTGTGTCTACACAAAACAGACAAATTAGAACAGAGTCCATTTTAAATTGTATATTTAAACACTTTGTTACTACCAATGTTCCAATTTCTCTCGCTGAATCTGCAAGATTACAGTTTGACAGGCGTTAATTCGTATTTTTGCACCACTCATGCAAAAAGAGCTATTACCTGAAAACCTGGTATATTTAGGCATGGTCTGAAGCATCTCCTTAAAAAAAATCTCAGGAGACTGAACAAATTGAGGACAGAAGAAGAAGTGGCAGGCCTAAAAAACTATCTACATCAGATGAAGAGTATGTGAAGGTCATCTCATTAGGAAACAGGAAAAAAATCCAGCAAAGACCTGACACAGGACCTGAGAGATGCAGCTGTCCCTTCAGTTGATACGCTCATCACAAATGGTCTCAGTGAAAGTAGGGCGGCTGTCAAGAACCCATTCTTAAGGAAGAGAAACAGGGAGAAGCGGGAGGTATGCCAAATTACACAAGAACAGAACTGAAAATCAATGGCAACAGGCCCGATGGACTGATGAATCCAAATTTTAAAATTTTTGATCAAATTGTCATTATGTGCAGATATGGTCAGGAGAGAGGCACAACAGTGAGTGTCTACATCCATCTGTAAAACACGGTGGAGGCTCTGTCATGGTTCGGAGCTGCATTCAAGCCAGTGGTGTTGAGGACATTGTCAAAAATGATGGAATTATAAAAACAGAAAAGTACTGTCAGATTTTGATGCACCATTCAATATAATCTGGAAAGCATCTGATTGGCAACAGCTTCATTTTTCAGCACGACAATGATCCCAAACACACCGCCAATGCAGTAAAAGCAGAGCCAGATAGAAAACTCACGAAACTCCCCAGAGCCCGGACCTCAGCATTATTGTGGATCATCGTGACAAAGAACAAAACAAAAGGCAGCCGAAGAGCTTCATAATGTCTACATATTTCAAGAAATGACTGCACCTATTTCCTGTTTTCCTAGCAAAATGAAGAAATGGATGGTGGCTCAACTCCGTATCACTGGGTACCTCTCTGTATGTACGTCCACTTTTTTTTTTGGAAGCTGCTCTGGTGCTTCAGGCCTGTTAAAAAGACAGTTACGATGATGGCATGAAAACATAAAATGCAGCAGAGAAACAGCAGATTTACTTCACTGCAACAGAAAACTCCAAGAACTCTCATTCATTTAAACAACTTTTATTTATTAAGTTTTACAAATAAAGTAACAAATTTATTTACTGTAGCGCAAAGCGCAAAGTTTTATTTTTAATAAGAAGCTTGAACACTCTATACTTAGTGCAAAACATACCATTAAAGGCTGTTGATGACTCCTTACATGTATTTTTTTTTGTTATTCTCTCTTTCATTCTTCCATATTTTTTAAAATCCAACCACGTTTGTACAATGTCAACCACGACACAGAAAAGGGAAACCACTGAATTAAATTAGGAGCTGTTAAGAGACAGTAAAACGGCACATAAAACAAGTGAGAATTCAAAAAAAATAAAATAAAATAAAATAAAATGTGAGTCAGAAAGACCAGAAACAAAAATCCGCACAGTTTCCGCAACAGTCACAGAAACCATTGCTGTTCTCGAGACATCATTTCACAGGAGGAAGCTACACAAAACGGAAAGGAGTTGCACTGTATCTGTGACTGTGGGTTTGTGTGCGCGCTGAAAGGCAGAAACTTTTTCTTTTCTCTACATGTGGGCACTTCTACAGTAAAAAGCATAAAGGGAAAGCGAGCCCTGAAAAGACGAAAACAGAAAACTGATTCTAGGATGCAAGGAAGTTCAAACTATTGCTACACTGTGCATGCCTCTCCTGAAAGAAAGAAAAAAAAAAAAAAACCCAAAACAATCCTACTTTTCCACTTTGACTTCCAGAAACTTCACAATAAGAGTGCCTGTGCTGGAAAACTGTGCCTTTCACAGTAAAATTCCTCCACTACAACTCCAAAATTTCACAGTAACTACGCCCACTTCCAGCAGGGGCAGAACTGTCAAACCCAGAGCTTGATAGCATACTGTCACTTTAATAACACTGCATTGCAACCATTGCAGAGCAGTACTGTAGGTATTCCTTTTATTGCAATCATTATGTATATGTGTAGCTGCAAAGTGAAAATCCAGGATGATCCCTGGCAGATAAAACAGCTCCAGTGAATAAAAGCAGGTAAATGCACCGTTTTCTTTGACAAAATGACCTCCACTGACAAAAAAGTCCAATGGCACTGAGTTGGTGGCATCGTTAAAGGTCTGACTGAATGATTATTATTGAGAACTAAGAAGCAAAGTCGCTCAATGACTATTCACAGCTTCAACCAAACTTGCCTAGTAGTAAAAATGTTGCATTTCTTTTTCTTGACAAACAGAAAACTGGCAAAAGCAATGTTCTTTTGTACAAACTTTACAAAGTAACTTTTTCATTATGTGTTTCATTTCATCATGTAAAATCAGAACATCCATTCTGGCAAAAAGTAAAGACGCAAACTTTGACGTTCATTCGTGTGACGGGTGAAAGAAAAACTGGAGGGTGTCCGAGGCCTTGGACCTACACCTTTACATCCATTCATCGCTGTGAATTCCATCATTACTATGGGCCAAACCATCATCACCGCCTCCGCCACGCATTCACGCTCAAATACTTAATACTTAAAACTGAATGAATTTTTTATTTTTTGGCTCAGTTTCTATAAAGAAAACAACAACAACTGTGCGGTCATGAATGGTTTTCACTCGGATTTGGCTACATTACTATTTTCTTGCTGCTTATTTAGACACACAACCCCTTTTTTAGACTTGCTTTTTAATATGCATCCTGGGTGACCAGATCACAAGTTTACAGCTCTTGAATCTATGTGTCAAAAGGTGTTCAGCTGACTATTTTGATACTTCCTGTATATGTCGCTTCTGCTAGAAGCCCAAGGGGACTCGTGTACAGGTATTTCATCAGCCAGTGTAGCCAATCAAGCGACAGATTTTTTTATCCAAAGGCTAGCAAAGAAACATGTCTGAATGTTTCAAGAACTCATCTACATGCACGGACTGTTCTAATTGTTGACCCTAGCAGGATACATTCATTTGTGACTTGCAAAGGATGCAGAACAAGACAAAGAAGGATGTATACATCTTGCATTGGTGACATATTTTCCTCTGATGGGGATGCATTGGTGCACAGTAATATTTACACTTCAAAAGAAGTGGCCTGGTGCACAGTAATATTTACACTTCAAAAGAAGTGGCCTGGTGCACTTGAGGCCATCTCAGCAGATCACAGTATGTCTTGGTGCTTATTTTATATTTAGTGCCACAGCCACATGTGATCTAATCTTTCCAGATACATTTTAAACCCAAGTATAAACAGGATTTTAGGCATCCCTAAACAGGGCAAGTTTTTTATTTTTATTCAAGGGCCATTAGTGTCTGTCTCTCACAATATTTCACAAATGAAACAGACTTTTCGAACAAAGCGGCACCGTTATCCTCACTAATCCCAAATTCAGCTGACAGTAGAGTGCGACATTACGGCTTAGAGCACATTTCTGGCTGGCTCTGGTGGTCTCAAAGTTTCAAATTCTGACGGAAAGCTAAAATGGATCTTTGTTTTCAGCTGATATCACATTAAAAATAACACTATTTTGCTGTACCATGGCATGGTCTACTGCAAGTATGCTGCACTTGGGTCAAAGTACAGAGTGATCCAAGCTTCGAATACAATCTTCAATAACTCCCTCCTTAAAACTGAGAAAAAAAAAAATACAGCAATAGAAACAACACTGATCAAAAACGTGGCCTCTTTACTATCTTTTGACGTCAGTCTCAATCTTTGTTCAAACGGCAGCAGAATAATTCACTCCAAAATTTTTCCCATTTTGCAGAAAATACACTCATTAGAATTAATCATAAACCAGCCTAAACACACGCACACACACCAATATACTGCAGGCCTCTCCCACAAAACCACTGACTTCACAGCGACACCCTTATATCCACCACACATTCTATCCAATGTGCTCACTTTAACCCCCCAACAGAGAAGCAATGGGAAGGATGCAAGGCACTAGTTAATACCTCCAGCGATCACAGGAGGCTCTAGAAGGGTCAGGAGGAGCGAAGACAGCGAAAATAAAAGACAGGTTTGTTTTTTTTCAAGTACATTAAAATGGATACCATTGGTTTTATACATTCACATTCATCTAACAAAACCAGGGGAGAAAGGGAAGGGGAGGGCTATTTAAAGTGTCTGATAGATAAGTACTGTGTTAAGAAAAAAATAGCTAGCTTTACTTTATTACCTAAATATCAACTATCCTGGTGTTCACTCCGGGTTCACACTCAGGTCTGAAGGTCAGTTTCAGCTTTCAATTCACTCAGTTACAGAGATGAGCTGCAGTTGATTAGGTGTTGGTAAGGCATTGGTACGGAAATGTGTCCTCACTAAGCGGATAGAAGGACGCTTATTGAAATAAGAGAGGGCTTATGAATCTTCAAAAAACTCATTTGTGGAAAGCTGTGAATTGAAAGCGAAAGGACCCCCAAACTGTTCTATGTATGCTTTGTGTGGTTTTTTTTTTCACCCTAAAACTAATGTTGTCCAACAACATTTGCTAATAACAAACAACAATAATCACAGTGTCTCCACATCGTACAGCGATGTGCACATATAACAGGTCCATTGACAGAACACGGTTTTGTTTTTGTTTCTTTTTAAATAGAACAATCATTAACAACAATAATTCTGATAATAATGTACATTGCATTTCAACCCAAATATTGAAACCAACCTAATTAGGACACTAATAACTGAGGCATAGCCTATGACTCAGCTGCTACACCTCCAACAATGTGTGAGTGTATTTACATGACTGTATGCGGGTGTGTGTGTGTGTGTGTGTCAGATTGCCAGCTGGGGAGCAGCAAGCAAAATAAACCCATCAACACAAGGAAAAAAAAATGGAATCATCATAGCCAACATTCAAAAAAGAAATAATTAGACACAAACTGTACATGGATATTCTTCTGATAACAAGGTCACTTTTTCACACCGAGTTGTCTCGTGTTTGGGCTTTTTTTCTTCTCCTTCTTCTAAAAGGTTTCTGCTGTTATTGCTTCAAACGGCAACAGGGAGGTGAAGAGAGGGATGGAAGAAGAGGTGGAGTCGTGATTGTGAAGAGGCGTTTGGCGCGCAGAAGCATCTGTTCTGCCCATTCGGTGCTCCATCAATGTAAAGTGAGGGGTGTTAACAGGTTAACTGAGGGAGGGCTGCTCCTCTTTGTGAGCTTTCCTTCTTCCATCCGTCTCTCTATCTGCTTGAATACTTTGTAATACTGAGGGGAAAAAAAATAGAAGACAGTGGAGATGCGGGACTACATCTATTCGCGATATGTATTTGATTTAATCTCGATTTCCTTTGTGCTTTTAAAGGTTAGGAAGGATCTACAAATTCCAAGTGACTTCCTAAAACATTCGATCAGAGTTAGGATACCAAATGCAAACTCGTTTTCTGATCTTTTCTGCTCTCACCTCAAAGTTCTATCCTGCTGCCATTTGCAGCTCCTCCTGTAATCACTGCTGTCAGAAACACTGATGATTTTGATTCTTAACACTAAGTAACAACCACTGTTAATGTGTGCACTAGCAATGCTCATCCCCAATGGAAGAAATGCATTTTTGAGGGTTTTTTGTTGTGATTTCTAATAAAGACTGACAAACATGGACACCAGAGGCCCTAAAATCTGCACCAGCAAGAGGTGATGAGAAGGTACTGCGTGGACAGAAGGGCTAAAGTTGGATTT
Organism: Australoheros facetus; assembly: GCA_030220045.1. Taxonomy (NCBI): domain Eukaryota; kingdom Metazoa; phylum Chordata; class Actinopteri; order Cichliformes; family Cichlidae; genus Australoheros; species Australoheros facetus. The sequence goes on along the minus strand of JASGAU010404003.1, from coordinate 3,746 downwards.
TGTAAAAGCTGGCCACCACACTCTTCCTCCTCCTCCTCAGCCTGATGTAATGTCTTCCCACCAGCATCTAGGAAGGACAATTGCTACCCCCTTATGTAAAGATATGTTAACTCATTTTGGAGCATGAAATCCAACAAGTCTAACCCGGCCATTAGAGCATATGCAAAAGATCTCGCATGCAGACAGTTGTAGACAGCAAGCCCACACACACCCTGTCAGAACCCCTTTGGCCTTTTATCATTGCACTCTGAGTCTTTTTCTTCGGTTCCAAGCCCACAGCAGAAAGGCTGCGCTTCTGTCTGTAAACGCTTCTCATGCACAGGTGAGAGGGAAGTGGAGATGGCCAGGTGTCATTTCTCTTTCCTCGAGATTTCCTTTCCAAGTTAAATTCAAATATTTTAACACTTCCCCAACCCCCCCAAAAACTTTCACACTTTCGAGTCAATCCAGCACTGAACACTCCACTTCACACCGGTCCTTTCAGGCCGTGATTCAAACCGGCCCTCACTCTATTCCCTACGTGGTCCTCAAGTTGGGTCCTCCTGGGTTACTGACTGACTTCTGCAAGGAATTGGTCAGATGGAAAGGTTGGAGTGACCCCTGCCCTGTAATCTGCCCCTGTGGGGTGGGATAGGGGCCCAGGGGCTGGGAGGTGCTAACCAGCAGAGGCTGTGTTGGTGCTTGGTGTGTGGTGGACAGGCTGTGAGCCGGACCAGACCATTGTGCACTATAGGCAGCAGTTGGAGTGTAGTGGATAAACTGGGGAGGTTGGGGTTGAGGTGGAGTGGAGGAGGCAGGAGGGTGACATAAAGAGCCCTTGCGGGCAGCCAGAGAGGTAGCGGTGGTGGAGTTCGTTGGGATGTGGGCTGAACCACCTATGCTGCTGGGACACAGCTGGCTGGGAGCGGAGTACTTCCTGCCCAGACTGGCTGACTGGATAACCTGCAGGGGTGGAGGCGACTAAAGTTCATTTAAGGCAAAACATTGACCAGTTTTTCAAAATTAGGCATTTTTTTCCCCCCTAAATTAATATTTGATTTCTCGGAAAATAAAATAAAAATACAGCCATGCAACATTTGCCATTCTGACATAATACATTTTACAGAGAATCAAGATTTAGGATGTTTGTTTATCCATCCATCCATCCATATTCTTTATTATTTTGTTCTTACATGACACATGATCCAAAATAATCAAACTGCCAAAGGATTGGCACAGAAAACCAGGTGTTAGTTGTTTATGTTAGTAGATATATAGTATATACTGAGTATGTGTCAATACAATTATGTCAGCTGTATAAATTGGGCACTCTGAATACAGCAAAGCTTTAATACTAACCTCGTAGCTATGTCCCTGCACCGGGGCCTGCTGATGCAGCTGTTTGGCACTCCTCTTACCCTGAAAAAGTTTTATTTAATATTTAATTCACTTTACAAACTTTACAAACAAAAAATTGCTTTGGGATTCACTGATAACTAAAACAGCAGTAAACCTGTGAGAGGTTCATGGCATCTCTGGCCCAGTTGTCCACCAGTTTATGGAGGTCATCGGTGAAGGTTCCTTTCCTCTGGTGTGGGGCTGGCATGTTGGGGGCCAGACACTGGGAACCCCCCTGGCTTTGACCCAAACCACCTGAACCACTCACTGCATTGGTGCTATTCGTCCCTGAGAGGCGAGACAGCGACAAGGGAGGAAAAGAAGAGCAAATAGTGTGAAATACGGTTGAAAAAGTGAGGTAAAACTGATGTTATCTGATGATTGTGAAGGCAGGCGGCTCTGTCTTGACCACGAAAAGGGGCAGACAGAGGTTGGTCAGGTCAGGAGGTTTAGGGCAAGTCAGCATGTCGACATGGTCGCAGAACTGCATCGTTTAGTTTTAATGAATAATGATGATAAGCAGGAACAAGAGACGACTTATGCTAGCAGAGGAAGGGCACTTTTGCAGTTAAGATAAATGCTGGACCTTTTACGGTATCAAGGAATCAGATTAATGATGCAACCTGTAGAGCAAAATTCTCAATCAAAATACTCGAACATGCAGCAGTCAGCTCAGCAAATCCTGCAGAGGCCTGTGTACCTCTGAATGCTCAATTTATTTCCCAGCCACTAGATGGTGCTCAAGCTCTGCATCAGGAATTATCTTTTTTTTTTGGCCATCACTCAGTACCAAACTTACAGCAGATTAAACTGCAAAAAAAAATAAAAAAATATGCACACACTGCAAACTAGTTTTTTGCATATATAAATATGGTTTGTTAAAGAACAAAGATTTCATATGACACGAGTACCTTCACCACACCATGCTGAACGATGGTGTCATGTTAGAGCTGGTCTATCAGTCTAATAGGAAACTAAATCACTGAACACTGGCCTGTGAAATAAGCCCTTTGCTACAAGATACTGCACACACTGCTGCTTCACATAATAGAGTTTTGAGTCACTTAATTCTAGATCTCTTATACTGCAGATAAGTCTGTGAGAATACATGTTCATCTTTCATAAATATATCATTTTAATAAATAATTTAGGTCTGTGAAAGAGGGAATAATAATTAATTTAATAATGCTATGAGGAAAAGTAAACAAATATATATTGCATACTGTACATAGATCTTGGTTTCTTACGTTTTAAACATTTCCATACTGCAGATTATCCTGATAATTGCATGAAGCTGATGCACTTCCTTTGCATATAAGATCAACCCCAAAGCCATGCCGGCAGAATGAGCATGGGCGTTAAATATTTACATGATTTGTTCATATCAGATATTAAATGAGAACAGACATAATATGCAAGGATTGTCAAGGATCATACAGTTGGTCTGACAAAAAAATAATTAAAATTGTCATGTCATGCTAAACAAAATGGAGGAAAATAAGAATGAGGAGAGGCTGAGTCATGACTGACTGCAGCAGCATGGGATTCTGGTCTATGTAGTCTAGACCATAAGCCATGATGAAGGAAGAGAGGAACGGGAGGGGCAGAGTGGCAAACAGCTGTTCACGTGTTAGTGTTAGTGCATGTCTCTTTTTAAGTGTGAGCGAGAGGAAGAGCTTGCAGATGCATGCACTGTCAGTTTAGATCTGTTATGGCTACGCATTTCAGTTATTTCAGTCCTTAAACTGGGCTTTCCCTGAAACATCGTCATGAAAAACTGCAAAGTTTGTATTAAACACAGTAGCTGAAATAACTGAAGTTAACTGATCTCAAATCTGGCAGAGGGTCAAAGTTTTTTCAGAAGGCAGGAGGAAGCGTGGGAGAGCAAGTGCAAGGATGGTGGAGTGGGGTATGGATGGAGGGAGGGAGGAAAGACCAAAAAGAGAGATAGTTACTACAGAGCTGGTTGCAGGGGCAGACTTTTTTCACCATCTTCCCTGTGCGGCCAGAAGACAACGATTGGAGGGATTGGGAGAGAGTCAGAGTTAAACCCCGCCCACAACACACAACAACCAAACACAATGCACACAGTAATTGGTATAACAATTTGACCTTGAAGTAAACAGGATTTTGGCATTGAGCTGCCCAAGAACATCTTAAAAACCACCACACAGTGCAACGTGACTCCAGAAACACAACGGAAATATTAGGTGAGAGCATGCACCTGAGTTCTTTTTAAAAGTGCAACCATACAAATGAGTAAAGAGTTTACTTCCTGACAAGACTAAGATACTTAGGCAACCTCTGCAGATGTGCAGACCTCAGATTTAACCACACTCAGTTGACAGTTACTTTTAGCCCTGAAATAT
>JASGAU010404002.1:0-11604 GCA_030220045.1 Australoheros facetus | reverse complement strand
CACGGGGAGAACATGCAAACTCCACACAGAGGGAGAGGCCTGGGCCAAGGTGGAATCGAACCCAGGCCTTCCAGATAGTATTCTAACTGTGAGGCAGCAGCGCTAACCACTGCGCCACCGTGCTGCCCATTCATTTATAAATATATAAATGAATATATAAATAAATATATAAATATAATTTGAAATAAATTAAAATAAAATAAGATAAAATATTTAAATCTTTTATTTTATTTAATGGGGATATTTATTTCTTTCATGTAATATTTATTAATAATTTATGAATAGCAGTATTTATTTATTTATTTCATTTTGAATAAAACGGCTCTCCATAAACTTAGATGGTGGAAGATGACAATATTTTTTTTTATTTTAATGAAGAAGTAGTACTGATTTTATTTGAGCACCAATGAGGTTCTGTGAGAAAATCACAGTACATTAAACTATCAATCACTAAATTAAAAAAAAAATTTAAAGCTCAGACTCTAAAATAATAATAATGTTTGTAGCTTACTAAAATTCAAGCTCTTACATTAAAGACCATAAGTCTCGGTGTAGTCATTGACTAAGGGCTAAATTTTAATAGAGACTTCCGGGATCACTCCAGCTGGGTCACCAGTTAGTTCATGAATGGTTGTAACACTATCATGTCGACAAAATATGAGGAAATCTAACAGACAGACTCAATGATCTACTTTGCTAATTTTTGTATGTTCAAATAATTATTAAATTATATTTTAAAAAATCAAGTAGTTCATGCAACGTTTGTGGCCTACACTGACCACACTTCATGGACAGATAGCTTATGACCAAAGCAAGGTGGGGATTGTGTATGGGGCCACTGAGGTCAAGATCAAGGTCACTGTTCCTTAAAATAGAAAATGTGTCCACTCAGTAAGTGGGTGACAGCTAACAGGGTTAATACAGTGTGAAGGGCTCATTTTCCCCTGCTAGGCGATGCTCTTGTTTTTTGTTTTTTTTACTGGTGTCTGGTAGTATGTAAGGTGCTGCGTTAATGCACCTAAAAGGAACTGGCAGTGTTTGTGGCATGGTGAGATTATCTGCTGCTGCACACGCAGGAGAAATGCAAAGACTCCTGTTGCAGCCACCATGGCACTCCTTCAAAACTTAAATCATAATTTAGTTCAGTGCAAACTCCACCTGGAGAAGCTACCGTGTCACAGGTCTGTCACCACTATGAAGTACCCATATTTACCTAATGCTTATTGTTTATGCTTACTCATAATGACTAGCATACTCACTTACTTATTGTATTACTTACTGCAAGCAGGCAGTATTTGTTTATGTGGAGCTGTGAAAACATAGGACTCACAAAGTGCTTTACAGAAAGAAATCCAAATTAAAAAGAAGAAAAAAATAGCAGTTCATGCTTTTGTGGAAGTTCCAGCTAAATAAGGTTTAGGGTAAAGATCTCCTCTATAGCTCTACACTTGAAGACAGAAAGGAGATCAGTCCAGTTCTCACATCTTTTTTTTTTTTAACCTGTAAAGAAAAACTGAATACATTTTTTTTATCTGCTGCTTAGTCATGAAACTTTCAGAGCTCCCAGGTAACCTAGAACAGGTCAGCTTATTGATCGCAGAGTCAAAACTAAACACAGAAAAGCAAATGAATAATTCTGCATTCATTTAATTAACCAACTACAACCTGCAGGTTTGAGTTTGAAATGCGTTCCACAGGGTTAATACAAAAATTAATACTCTTTGTTCTTCCTCTTTGTTTGTAGCCTTCGTACCTCAGAAACAAGTTACCTGAATGAGGCCTTTTCGTTCTACTCAGCCATTCGTCAGCGTTCCTACTACTTTCAGGTCAACAAAGAGGACAGGTAAGTTTGAGAAATCTCTTTATATTTAGTTGTATTAAGAAAAGATAAAAACAGGCTTTATTGTCACATTGTACTGCAAAACAATGAAATTAATAGGAGTAGTAGGAGTTGTATGCTTGATTCTAATGTGCTGCTCGGTCTCTTTTACTCTGCTGGAACCGCAGCTACTAGAACACAGAACGCACCGAGAATACCGGCTCAGATCTGCTAACAAGCTAAAGCCTCCTTTATTATGGGACAGGAACCTTCAGTGTTTAAATGGGTCCAGTTTAAAGTTTCAGGGCTCTTATGTGCAGCTGTCACATCAGCAATCAACAGCAGCCCTGAGCGCGAGCTCATTAAGTGGAATTAAAATGTTTAATTTATCATCTTGTGCACTAAATCCCAAGATTAATGGATTTCCACAGCATTAAACTCCTGAGTTGTTTGCAACACTGTTGGATTTTGCTGTTATGTTTTTTATACATTTATTTCCACATTTTATCATCATTTGCTGTGTCTGATTGAAGTGGGCTGCACCCATGGGGATCATTTGGTGTGGAAGTATTCATGATGTGTGAAACCCCCTTTTTATGTACGCATGCACACTGATTTCTTTTTTCCAAAAAAAAACAACAAAATGCCTCTTTTTGCACTCCCCAGATTGGAGATATTTACACCAAACATTTGCTGAAAAGATAAATGTTAATAATAAAGAGTCAGTTTAATGAACAGGGCTTCAACTGTGACTGTCCTTTATGTGGATTTATTGGTTTTTGCACACTCATATTGTTTTCTCTTGTCTTTCATCAGGCCTGAATTAGTAGTGAAGAAGCTTCGATATTATGCTCGCTACATAGTCGTCTGTTTACTTTTGAACAAGATGGACCTTGTCAAAGTTTTGGTGAAGGTATGGAAGCCATGTTGTTAGCACTTTCTATTACAGTTTTGTATACAGAATACATTTGTTGGGTAAAAAAATTGGTAATAAAGAGGTAAATTTATGTGAAATGAATCACAAAGTAATAACCAAGTAATAATGTGGTATTAACAATGAGTATATCTAATAGTAACACTCAAATGAAATATATGTTACAGGTTAAAAGAGGGAGAAACATTCAGGGGTACCTATAAGGGGAAACTATTTAGTAATAGGAAAGTAATACAGCAGTGTAGTAACCTGATAACTAAAATGGTAATATTGGTGCAGTATGTGGACTTAATTACTTTAATGGGGTAATAACTGGGTAATAATGTTTTCACATTTATGCTCCTATCAGCCTAATACATACTTTAAAAACCACGTTTGCTGTATAATTGCTGTATTTTAATGCTTAAATTTTTCCCACTTGTATTTGAATTATTCCATTTATTTCAAGGTAATAATGGGATGAAGGCTAGGCTGAATTGGGTGAAATAATTGAGGCAACAGGAGGAAAAGTTAAGTAATAGTTTGTTTTCACTTTAGTGGGAGGAGTCAAACTAAATTCTTTAATGGCCAAGAAGAGAAAAAACAGTCTCGCTATACTGTTGATGCACCACCGTTAATATAAACAGCTAACTAAGAAAATAAAGCCCCCACTCAATGCTTTGCCTTTGAATAAGCTGCTCCATCTGAACAGTCTGCTCAGAACTGTGGCCTGTTGCCTGCTTTCTGTCATATGTTCATTTCTCTGGTCACAGAAGCTGGAATTCCTCTGTGCCGCTCTCTGTTTTTTTGTCTAAAGAGGGCCAAAAATAAATGTTTCTGTTTGTTTTATCACAGAAGTTCTCATGTCTACACACTTCTCTAATACTAGATCGACAAAGTTCAAAATGCACATATAGAAACTGATCAGCCACAGCATTTAAAGTCGCCAACTTAATAATGTCTCGTGTAGGTCCCCTAAAATGTGCGCTCTGATAAATGGTTACAATGTCTCTCATTTCTGCACTCCGGAAAGATGGCAGAGCCGCCATGAATGGCACACAGCGACCGCACTAGTCAAATGAAATATGCTGTGTGAGCCAAATGTGTTCAGTGAGGCGGAGGAGCAAGTGATCAGTGGGCAACCTGCTCTACCACCTGGTCCACCTTTGCCCAAACAGCTCTGGCCTGTGGAGGTATTCAGTCTGAAGGTGTCCTGTGGTTTCAGGCACCAATAGTTGAGCAGGACATCCTTCACATCATGAAAGATTATCATGTCGATCTCCTTTTGACTCGGACTTGTTTTTCCAACACATCCGACAGACACCTTGATGTCTTTGTCATGTTCCTCAAACCATTCCTGAATGATTTTTGCAATGTGGCGCGCCAATTTATCATCCTCAATGAGGCCACTGACATTAAGGGAATATGTTGTCAAGAGGATTGTGCATGATCTTCAACAATGGCTACGTAGGTTGTGCAAGTCAAAGTAATATGTACAAGAATACCATAACCCACAGCCTGTGGCATTGTGCTGCTATAATATGTTTCCCAGGTAAACAACTCAGTCACTGGTCATTCACATATGATGCAAAAGAAAACAGCACTCATTAGGCCAAACTGCCATTGCTCTGTTGTCCAGTTCTGATGCTCACATGCCCGATGTAGGTGCTTTCAGCAACAGACGGGGGTCAGGAGGGGGAGGGGGCAAATCATACACAGTCAGCTGTGATGCACTGTCTTCTGACAGCTTTTAATTACAGCCAGATTTAAGGTCACTTCAGCGCTTCCATGGACCTCTCACATCAACCTTCACTCCTCGGTGCACCCATGACCCTCTTACTGCTTTACTCGTTGTCCTTCGGTGGACCACTTTTGTAAGGTACCAAACAAGAGCAAGCCACAATAGCTGCCTGTCTGGAGAGCAGTTATCCAGCCATCATTGTTGGGTTCTTGTCAAAGTCGCTCAGATCCTTAAACTGCTTTTTTCCTCCTTCAAGAATTGAGCGTTCACTCGTGTATCCCGGGCTTTGACAGGTGTGAGAGTAACAAACTAATGAATGTAATTCCCTTCACCTGTCAGTGGTTTTGTGTTGTTGCTGACAAGTGTATTTTCTTAAATTGTAATGAAAATGTATCATAGCTGTGTCAGTAAACTGCTCATGCTGTCAAAGATTTATACTTGCAAGTATTGAGGTAGCATTAACAGGTTTTTGCCAGACTCTCTTGAATATGGTTTTTCCTTTTTTTAGGCTAGAATTTTTTCTAGATCTAAGGAGAGCTATTGTGTTGAATTTTACTAATATTTGTTTAGTTTTTTCTCCCTATAAATGTAGTTTGCTTAATCATTTTTTTCCCCAAGACTTAGATTTATTATTGTGCCGGAATTGAGCTGTTGATATTCTTCATGTTACGTTCTTCCTGCCTGTCTGCCAACTGCAGGAGTTGTCTGAGGAAATTGAAGACTACACGCAGCGTTTCAACACAGAGGACCAGTTGGAATGGAACCTGGTTCTACAGGAAGTGGCAGCTTTTATAGAGGTAAGCAACCCTCCCAGCATAATAGTGCTTAGCACTGTTTCATTATCCAGTAGGTATGGTAAAATTCTCATATTTTTGGACATACGGTGAGGTGAACAGAGGAGTCTCTCTCTTTCCCCTTGTCTGCTGGGTGGCATACCGGGTCAGCACTGTTTCTCCTATCATTTGTTTCTAACAGGCAGATCCTGTGGTAATCCTGAACGACAACAATTCTGTCGTCACCATCAGCAATCGGCTGCAGGAGGGAAGTGTGCCTCCGCTGGAACAAGGCATGGTGGTTGGGCAGCTCATCCTTGCTGACGCACTAATCATCGGCAACTGTAACAACCAGGTTCTAACCCACTAATTCTGATTCTGTTTCTGAAACTTCATACACATCAGCACGGGCAGCATGGTGGTGCAGTGGTCAGCACTGCTACCTCGCAGCAAGCCGGGGCCTTTCTCTGATTGGTTAGAAAAACAAGACAGTTCCATTTCCGCTGTTGTTATCAGAGAAAACGTGAGACACTGGCTCTAAAACTAGAAGTAATAATAAACCCTGAGAACCTTTTCAGTGTGCTGTTTATTGCAAATACCTGCTGCTCTGTCTGTGTGTGCTGTGTTTCATCTTATATTGTTCCTGAGCTAAATATCTCAGATATCTTTATTGCAGTACAGGTGAAGTATGTTTATCTTAAGGTCATTGTTTCTGTTTAAACCAGCAAATTAGAAGAAACTTAATCAATAACAGGTTTAAATTTGTTATCCAGATCAGTTGCACTAAAATTAATAGAGGTTTCTGACACTTAGAATAACCAAAATGTACAGAGCAGACTTATTATTTTATTTAAATTGCTTACAGAGTCGTTGTGCCTTTTCTCTTTTTTGTGACTGCAGTTATTGTTACAGGTTGAGTAGCAGTGGCTGAGAAATATCTTTGGCAGTATTATGCGAATTAGTGATTTAGCATAGTCTAGTGAAGGCTGTAATGTTTAAGGGTTGTTCAGGTAAAGAGTGGTAAACTTGATAAGTGGTAGGAAGATTTTTTTTTTCTTGCTTTTTAATTCATCCAGGAAACACAAGTGAACATAATTAGATAAAAGGGTGGAGTACAACACCATCATCTAAGATTACCACGTTTGGTTAGCAAGCTGCATCTGTGCACAGACACACATATCTGCTAATTAGTGACGATTTTACTGTTCTAACATGTAGGACATGCCCCTCCTCACTCTGTGTGTCTGATCTGATCCTTTCCTGCTTTGAGTGCAGCTTACTCTAACATTGGGTTTCAGGAGTGCTGCTGGTATTTACACTGCCCTCTCCTGGCTGAAATCATTGTCAAACTTTCTGGGAGAAGTCGTTTTTCTTTCAGTCTTATCGTAACTACAGCTCTGATTTATCTTTGAAGGCTCTCATTTGTGTGTGTGTGTGTGTATGTGTGTGTGTGTGTGTGTGTGTGTGTGTGTGTGTGTGCGCGCGCGTGTGCGTGTGTGTGTGGCTGTAGCTTTGGATCATTTGTAAAATAAGGAGTGTTGACACAGTAAGTTGGTATGAATGTTGTTTTTTCGTTTATTTCAGGTCAAGTTCAGTGAGTTAACCATAGATATGTTCCGCATGCTTCAAGCCTTGGAGAGGGAACCAGTAAACCTGGCCACACAGACCTCCAAGCAAGGAACGATGGTGAGTTTCATTCACATCATGTCTGTTGTCAGGGTAATGTGAAGAATAATGAAACTAAAGCTTGCGATCAAAATGCTTGTATTGGTCATTTGGAAGTTTGAAATGAACACAATAAAGCCGCATTTCCATTAGTATCTACTCAGCATGGCTCAACTCAACTCAGCTCAGTTTGAAGGTGTTTTCATTAGTACCTGGTACCAGGTACTTTTTTAGTACTCACTCACCTGGGGTTCCAAGCGATCTGAGACGATCCGAAAATGTGACATGGAAGAACAGCATGCCACTGATTGGCCAGGGAGTGTCGTCACTAGTTGAGTCATGAGAGCGACTCTTCCACCAGAATCAACCCGACAGCAAGAAAATAGAGGCACGCAAAGCACGGATTGAATGCCCAGACCGACAGTTTGCAGCGTTAGAGAGCCGTCTGAAAGACACACACAGCATAAATATTATAACCCTATACTGCCAGGCGAGTCGAGTCGATCTGCGCTGAGTAGGTACTAATGGAAACCCGGCATATGTGTACTACTAATGTTGACTGAATAAAGAATTCAGAGCAGTACTTACATACTACAGCAGACTACAAAAATATGCACAGTAAGTCTAGCATGTGTTTCCCTAAAACACGTGTTTGTTTTTTAATATAAAGGCAAACTGCTGGGACTGTGTGAGTCCTGTGGATACATAAATGCGTACATGAATGCACACAAAGCTTTGTTTTGTTTTGTTTTTCAGCAGGCTGTGTAAGGCTGTAGGTACTTATTAAAATCAACTGTAAGAGTCAGACATTAATCTAACACACTAACACAGTCCCATTCACAGCTGCACTTTGAAAGAAACTTCAATATAGGATACAGTAGCTCTCTATATACAATAGGAGTGCTGTGTGAGCGCGCTGTTCATTCTGCTGAGGAGGAGAAAGACTTTTCTACACAGACAGTCACTGTGTAGAAAAGTGACTAATAATCTGAAACACTGTAAGCCTGTAGCTCACTGTGAAAATGCAGATGCTACTCCATTAGCATATGTGTCTGCTTCAGATGTGTTGAAATAAGACAAGCTTCTCTCTGATGGGATGCTTGGTGTCCAACCGGCACCATGTTAGCATTAGCCGACTTTCCCTGACAGAAGACTTGCTCTGGCTGAAGGGCTTGGATGCCCCCCGTCCAGCTGAAACCAGAGCTTTTAAGCTTTTTTCTTTTTCTTTAGGTGATTGATTGTGTGTGTGTGTGTGTGTGCGTGTGTGTGTGTGTGTGTGTGTGGTTAGTGGTTAGTTAGGTGAAATAAGTGCCTACAATGATACAGTAAATTAACAATTCATTATTTACTTTTTGTGCTGTTGTATATTGCAATAATGATGTACAGTAATATTTTATATGATGTTTCTCTGCAGGAACCCAATGAAAAGCCAGCAAAGAGAGAAAATCCTCACAAGTATTTGCTGTATAAGCCAACCTTCAGCCAGCTTTTTACTTTCTTGTCTGCCTCTTTTAAGGTCAGTATTAACTTTAATTGTAGCCTTCCTACATAAATATTCACTACCTTTATATTTATTATAAATTTACATTATTGACATTGTTTGAATTTGAGAATTGAGTGCTTTTTATGGTGTTTTTTTCATGTATTTATTTATTTTATGTTATTTGTTGTCTTTGAATGTTTTTATTTGAGTGTAGTTCTTGGGGCTGTATATTTTCTTGTGCAGCACTTTGGTCAACGTCGTTGTTTTAAATGTGCTATATAGATAAACTTGACTTGCCTCAGAGTGATGCTGAAGGTTCCTGGGGTATTTAAAAGTAAATGGGAGGCAGAGCCACCCTCTCTATTTTTAAGATTAGGCTTAAAACTTTCCTTTTTGATCAAGCTTATAGTTAGGGCTGGATCAGGTGACCCTGAACCCTCCCTTAGTTATGCTGCTATAGGCCTAGGCTGCTGGGGGGTTCCCATGATGCACTTCTTCACTCACCTCTTTTTACTCTATTTATACCCCACTCTGCATTTAATCATTAGTTATTATTAATCTCTGTCTCTCTCTGAGTTTCTGTCCTGTCTCTCTTTGCTCTCTTCACGGTCCTCTCATTCCCACCACCAGCAGTTGGCTGCCCCTCCCTGAGCCTGGATCTGCTGGAGTTTTCTTCCTGTTGGAAGGGGGATTTTTTTTTTCTTCCCACTGTCGCCAAGTGCTTGCTCATAGGGGGTCGTCTGATTGTTGGGATTTCTTTGTTGTTGTGAATTGGCACCATATGAATTGAACTCAATTGAAGGTTTCAGAGACAAAGAGCGATTTTAGGTTATTGTAGCTCTATAGCCTATTTTAGATCAGCAGTTATAGTAAATGAAACACTTGAATTTCAGACTAAACTTTTTTTCCCATCACTCTTATTCCAGGAATTGCCTGCCAACAGTGTTCTGCTCGTCTACCTGTCAGCTACTGGAGTCTTCCCTACTGGGCATTCAGATTATGAGGGTATGGTTTTTTTTGTTTGTTTTTTTATTTAATATTGTGGAACTTCTGAATATGATAATAGGCCAATTTAAAGTGGACATCAGTTATGTTGCTACAGCTGTTTATAAAAAAAATGGCCCTCACCTTTCATGGTTGAAGACACCCTTTGACGTAAAATGCACCGCTTTAATGTTGTAAGCTGGTAAATGACAGACTGGACTGATGGAAATCATCCAGAAATAGTGTCTTTCATGTCAGGAAGTTTTCCAGGTTTTATCTGATGCAAAGTCAGGGATGGAACTAATAAAGGGAAATTAGAGACGGCAACAAATGCAAAGCTGTCATTTCAGGAGTTTTTTGTTGTAGTACACATGTTATCTTGGAAAAAAACTAATCACTTAGAGACGGTTTGTTCAGCTCAGTTTTATTTATCCATTAGCATCCATGCATTTAGTGAATGAATGAGGTACATGGTGAGATGTTATTTATTATGGCAGTTACTTTACACTCTAACTGAACACAAACTTAGCTAATCCTCTGGATTTCATAATATCATTCATATTACAGAGGATGTCAGTGTATGGATGGACATTCCAGCACTATAGTTTGACTTGTGTGTCATAGTACACATGAGTACAAAGTGTAAAACTGTATCTGTCAAGATATTTGTGTGCCTATTAGTTTTTCCAGCAGGTCAAGGAAAATATGCTGTTATAGATCTGTCACTTTCTACATTACATTGTTACAAAAGTCACATTTGAATTTAGAAACACTAAAAAATGTTTTTAACAAGATGTGTTGCCGGGCACAACAAGCCCCGCCCCCGGCAGACGTTTTAGCTGATTTGAATGTTGTCCATCTCACAAACACTGATTCACCGAGATAACGCAGAGGTCGTATTGGCCCATAATTTTCCAAGGTTTAAAAAGTTGAACTAAAATAACTTTAATTTTATGGTCATTTTCATTTTTTTTGTAAAGGCTTTATCTCTTATAATGAGAAAATACGCAATTTGTTGGGTGCACAATAATAGGGGAAGTGAGTGATTGGAATGATAGAATCAAAAGTTGTCACATATTCGCATATCTGGATTGGATATTTGGATCGTATCCAGATGGCATTCGGTTTGGTGTAACTGTGTACAGAAAACCAGATGAATCTGATTCTGAGCTGTTTTTGACTACTTTTGATTTTACTTTTATATTTCACCTTAAAAACTGTTTACCTCGCTACTCCAAAGAAATATGGTATGAATCAGGCTGCTAGTTTTGCTGTAATATTTTTAACAAACAAATACACTAAAAGAATACTCTGCTCCCCTTCATGGGGTGGGGTAATAATACCAGCACATGCCACTAAAACATAAAAAACATTTTTTTTAAATAGTGTTTGGTGAAGTTAACGTGCATCTCCATCCACATCAGCTCTTTCACCTGTGATAATGATGCTTTGTGACAGCGTGTTTTATAGATGGCTGCAGACACTCGCTGTTGTAGCTCTCTTGTGACGTCCTTCGTACAGACTGGTGATGATTTGAACCAAAGATTTCACATTTGGAGTCATCACTCCATCAGACGTGCTGCCAGTGATTTTCAGTCCAGTCCTTGTGTGACTTTTCTCCGTTTCCCTTCCTTAAGAATGGTTTCTTGACAGCCACCCTTCATTGAGACTGTTTCTGATGATGCTTTGGCGAACCGTAAATGGATCAGCTGAAGGTCCACATGTGTCTCTCAGGTCATGTGTCAAGTCTTTGATGGATTTTTCCCTGTTTCTTAACGACATGACTGTCACATCTTGTTCATCTGCTGAAGATAGTTTTGTTTTGTTTTTTATTTTAGGCCCACCGCATCTTTTGCCCTCCACTTGTCCAGTTTCATCAAACTTTGTTTAAGGACACTATGCAACACCATGCCAATTTTTGGGCTAATAGCTCTTTGGGAATCACCTCATTGGTGCAAAAATACTATTTTATGGCTCTCAAACTGTGTTATCTTTGCCTTTTTTTTGTAGAGTCGACAATGGGAACAAATTATTTTTTAGTTTTTGCAACATCCTGCTAGTGACAAAGTGCCTGAAGATGCTATTTAAAATTGGTTCTTTGCCAAGTTGTCTGTTATGTGCAGACACAACACTGGTTCATCGCTGATTCATAGGTCAGAACATTCTTCTGACAATGGTCAGGTACAAAGACTGGACTGAAAATGAGTGAAGAAGCATTCAGATTCC
>JASGAU010404000.1:11957-23677 GCA_030220045.1 Australoheros facetus | reverse complement strand
TATAAATGTGGCCCTAAAGACGGGCCTTTATGTTGAACTTCGTATCCTGCTGCTTGTCCTAATTAATGACTGATGCCTGTCTGGTCAGTTCAAATCAGATTTAAAGATGAAGTTTATTTTAGATAATAAAAATAAATAAATAAAGCTTAAGCCCCTTTGGCCCACGAGGAGCATAGGCCGTTGGTGACGCACCGCCAGCACGCTCGACTCTGGGCGATCTTCTCCAAATCCCTCCAGCAGTTTCTCTGCACCACGTATTTCTGGGCCTTTCCCTCTTCCTCTTTCCATGTGGATTCCAGGTCAAGGCCTGCCTAGTGACGTTACAGGTTGGCTTCCTGTGGATGCGGCCAATCCAGATCCATTAGCTCTGTGTGGCTATTGGTTCCTGGTTTTATTCCTGTCCACAGCTCTTTGTCAGTAACCTTCTCTGGTCACTGGATATGGAGGGTTTTGTGTAGACAGCTTTTGAGGAATGTCTGCATCTTGCAGAGTGTTGTTTTTGCCATTCTCCATGTTTCGCAACCATAGACAGGTATAGCTTCCACATTGGCGTTAAACATCCTCAGTCTGGTGGATGCTGAGCTTGAAATACTCTTATAGATCAGCAAAACAATTCATACTTTACCTATTCTTGCCATCACATCTGCATCCGTTCCACCGTGCGCGCACTGCACTCCCTGAATAGATAAAGGAATGGACCGCTTCTAGGGAATATCCCACTACTGTGATGGGGCTGTTGCTAGTGCGCCCCAACCTCATGATCATGATCTTACCCTTGTTGATATTGAGACCAATTCCTGCTGATGTTGATGCCGGCTGTGTGGTTTTCTCCTGCATCCGGCCAGGTCATCACCCAAATTAAGATCATTCAGTTGTGTCAACAATATCTACTAAATGCCGTTCCTTTATCCTTCCACAGGAGTCTTCATGTTCCAGTCAATCACCACAACGAGGAGTAAAAGATGACAGCAAACACTCCTGGTAGATAAACTGTAGTAGCCAAGCAGTTTCAAATGGTTTTCCCATCTATGATACAGAAGGCTTTCTTATAGCAGATTAAGTTTACATAGAGTGGGGCGCCGGGGTGGCTTAGTGGTGAAGCCGGCGACCACATACATATGCCACGTTGCGGTGCGGGTTCGAGTCCTGGCCTGTCGCCAATTTGCCCGCCTGTCTTCCCCTGTATCTTTCCCCATTTCCTGTTTCTCTCCACTGCCCATAAAAGCCGCTGTGGCCAAAAATGCAAAAAAAAAACTTTACATAGAGTGGAGAGTTTATTACCTGTCCTGTTTGAAGCCCTTTTTTTCTGAAACGCACACAATGTATCATTCTTGGAGATACAAATGTGATGAAAATCTACAATGTCTGCTCTTCCTGGTATTTAAAACCAAATTTATGACATCACTAGACAAACACTTACCCGTTACTGACTCTGATAAAGAAATTCAATGCCAGCATTTAACCCATTCTAAGTATTGGAAGAGTGGGCAGCCACTGTGCAATGCCAAGGGTGGTGGTTAGCACTGCTGCCTCACAGTTAGAATACCATCTGGAAGGCCTGGGTTCGATTCCACCTTGGCCCAGGCCCCTCCCTCTCTCTCTCTGTGGAGTTTGCATCTTCTCCCCGTGTCTGCGTGGGTGTTCTCCGGGTACTCCGGTTTCCTCCCACAGTCCAAAGACATGCACTTACTGGGGTTAGGTTAATTGGAAACTCTAAATTGCCCATAGGTATGAATGAGAGGGTGGATGTTGTTTGTCTCTCTGTGTTGGCCCTGTGACAGACTGGCGACCTGTACAGGGTGTACCCTGCCTCTCGCCCTATACTGAAAATCATGCTCCATCCGATGTCAGAGGGTATTCTATACTCACTGCAAGTTTGTAAGGGGCTGGCTCACCCACTTCCTCATCAGTCTCCTTCCAAATGGAGTGTGAGTATGGTCCAACACCCACAACAGACTTCCTTTCACACTACCATCTGTCTATGATGGAAAGAGCACATAAAAAAAAAAGCTTAAATGTACATTAATGAGTGCCAACATATTTTAAGAAAAAAAATAGTAAAGACCAAGAAATATGAGGTGAACAGATGATGTAAGCCACTAGCAGACATGGTAGGAGGCTTGAACTGATCTTGAACTCCACGTGTGACATCTGACGCATATGCCATGGCAACAGAGTCATATTGAACCTTTGAGTCGTCACCCACTCAAGCATGAACTAAAAAAGAGACTTTTTGTAACGGCAGAAATGTCAATTTAACTTAATTACATTTTTACAGTTTAGTGTGCAGCTTCACTACATTGCCAAAAGTATTTACTTATCTGCCTTCACACGAATTTGAGTGACATCCCATTCTCACCCTTTGCACTTATAACAGCTTCAGCTCTTCTGGGAAGGCTTTCCACAAGGTTCAGGAATGTGTGTGGGAAAAGCATTGAGAGATCCTTTCACTGGAACTAAGGGGCCGAGCCCAACTCCCAAAAAACAGCCCCTCACAAATGTTCTTAGAAGCAGTCTGCATGCCTAGGTGCTTTGTTTATACACATGTGGCCACGGAAATAATCGGAACACATGAATTCAATGATTCGGATGGGTGAGTGAATACTTCTGGCAATATAGTGCATTATAAATTAATTGTAACTATTTAATTGTATAGTAATCTAAATCATCTTAAAAATATTTTTAAGTAGTTATATCTGGGATGTCTATACATTTCGTAAGCTTTTTTACATTTTATGTGATGAAAGCTTAACAAAACAAAAAGGTTAATTCAAGTAAAGCATCAACAGTCTACTCAACAGGCATTTTGTGCTAAATTGAATGTAACACACGAGGTGTGATCACAAAGTTACAAGTATTGACCAATAAAAACAAAAAGGCATATCTGCACAGCTGCTCATTTTAGCTGCTCAGTAATCATCTTTAATCAACAACTAGCTGCAATTTTACCTTTGACCTCAAATTTACACAAACAGCAAAGATCAGTTGTTTTTTTTGTTTCTTCCAAACTGGCCTGACTTTCATACGGTGGAGCTGGGTCTCTATGACTGAGCAGTTTTCCATTAAAGAGCTTCCAAGCATGGAGAAAGCACATCAGGTCACGAGGGGAAACAGGAGCATGTTAATCCCCCCCCAACATTCACAGGGTTGCGCACAGTCAATTCGCCCTCCAGAGTTGGACTATCAATACTGTAACATCCCATGTTTGAGGAATAGGATTCAGTGAAAACTACCTGAGCTATGTTGAGTGCCATCATGTGCCTGCAGACAGCACATTGAAATTCTGGACTTCATAAACTTCTCCTAAATGAAACTCAAGTTGAAGAATCACTGTTTTGACACACTGAAGGATCCAGCGTGCTTCACAGAAGCAAAAGACAAGGGGATAAAAGGCATTACTGGGGAGCAATCTAAAAACAGCAGCAGTGCTGAAAGTCATTCAAACATGCACAAGAAGAAAATATTGAGAGACTGGCCAAATTTAAATCAGATCCAGTTTGGGTTTCTTTGTGAGTCAATTTCAGAAATTTTTTAATTATATAATCATATTTTGTACATTGTTCTATCGCGTACAACTGTAGAAGATAAATGTATATTATCACTGAATAGAGCAGTAGAGTTGAGGCTTCACAAGTCAAACTGTCAAAGTAAAACATGCACAGGGTTCAAATTTTGGTCCGGTGAAATCTTGCCAATGGAAATGAGTGTGACAGCAGCATGAAGACCTTAAACAGCCAACTACAATGTAAACATGGATACAATGTAAAGGCTTGGCCACAGCTTTTTAAAAACATACATCAGCAGCACTGGTTTGAAAGGGAAATATTCAAACGCTTTGTAATGCTGACGGTCAGGCCAATGTGATTAAAAAAGCTGAATTTGCCAGATGAAAATCCAATCCAATACATTAGTATACTGCAGAGGATTATACTGTAATGTGCCGTGCAAACCATTTATCATCCAGAAAGATGTCACCCTTTGTTATGCCTTATCAATGGCCAGGACTTCCAGCTGAGATGTGCATATTTACCTGATTGCTGAGTATTTCTAGATTTCTTAGAGTGGCAGCGCTGAGAGTCATAACTTCCGACTCGCAGGTCAGTCGCAGGAACGAGCTGCAGGAAGTATAAACTCATATTAAAATACAGCTTCGCGATTAAATGATCGATCCCATTCCCTGGAAACAGGGCGCAAGATGTGATGACTGGAATGATGGCATTTTGTTTCTACAATATAACAGGGATTAAAGCAACCCAAGACAGAAAATGATTTTCCTTTCCTGGCACATAAACACTGATGTTCGCATGAGATGTAAAATAAGATCTTAAATAATACTGTGGTTCTTTCTTTTAAGCTGTTAAATCCTAGGTTATGCCAGAATAAGGGCAGCAAATAATCATTTTCAGTATTGATTAATGCATCAACCGTTCAATCTGTATCTGAAATGTCAACGAACATAACAAATAATATCTGTAACACCTCCCCTGACGCCACAGTGACATATCCAAATATCTTGTTTTGACTGACCAAAAGTCAAAGAAAAGAAAAGCAGCGACGCAGAAAAGTTGGACACAACAAATGTTAGCCGTTTTAACATTTTTTCTTTAAAAAAAGAAAAACAAAAATACAGAAATAATGGTTAATTGAATTTAAAAAAACATCTGACATATACTTGTGTCCACTGTCTAATCAGTGGGAATGGTGGATCATTAATTACACTTGCAGCTTATGTTGCTTTGTTTGTATGTACCTTTCACTTCTAAGAACTCGTTCTAAGTTGAATTCTTGAAGGTACTGGATGAGCGGCCCCAGGCAGCAGATCACTGGGCTCTCAAGGGAAGCTACACTCGATAGAGAGTGAGAGCCTGGAGGACACACACACACACACATACAAACATGTAACATTTTCAATATCAGCACACAGCCATGAGTCACAGGCCCACTCCTCAGACACATCCAGCGTGCCCTCAATGACAGGATATGAGTAACTGAGGGGACTGCAGGGTTAAAGACTCAAATGGAAAAAGTCTTGCAGTGACACAAACACACACACACACCTTTTGCCTGGGTGTGGCAGTAGAACTTGGTAACTGTGTTCACTGCAGAGGCAAACTCAAACTCAGTGCCGTCCCTTCTCTCAACCCTGATTCGGTCGTCGGCCAGAGCGCTGGAGGAAAATGATAACAATAAATTTTATTTATTCTTATAGCAAAACAGCATTAATGCTAGAAGTTAGTTACTGTACAGATGCACAGATAAACTAAACATACAATAGTGTGCAAAGGTCACCCATCATTTTGCTAGGCGAATGGGAAATAGGTACCGCAATATATTGAAACATGCAGACATAAATGGAAATACAGTATATAAAACAAAAGCAGAATTTGTACAATACTATTGAGCTTGAAAGCCAATATTTGGTAAGACCACCTTTATTCTTCAACACAGCCTGAACTCTCTGAGGCAGCTTTCTTCTAATTTCTTAAAGTAGTTTTCAGGAATAGTTCTCCAGGTTTCTTGTACAGCCTTCTTTGGTTGTTGGCTGCCTTTTGTTCCGTTTTTCTATCCATGTTAGCTTTTACTGCATTGGCAGTGTGTTTGGGATCAATGTCATGCTGAAAAATTACACTGTTGCCAAACAGACACTTGAAGCATGCTGAAATCTGATGGTACTGTTCTGCGTTCATAATTCCATCAATTTCAACAAGATCTCCAGCACTACTGACTGAATTGCAGCTCCAAACCGTGACAGAGCCTCCACCGTGTTTTACAGATGGCTGTAGACTCTCTCCTGACCTCCTCCATACATACTGATTTAAACCAAAAATCTGAAATTTGGGTTCATCACACCTGCTGCCACTGATTTTCAGTCCAGTTCTTGTGTAATTTGGCATACTTCAGCCTTTCTGCCCTGTTGCATTTCCTTGAGAATGGCCACCCTTCCACTGAGACCATTTATGATGAGGCTTCAGTGAACAGTAGATGGATCAACTGAAGGGCCAGATGCATCTCTCAGTTCCTTTGTCAGATTTATTCCCGTTTTTTAAAGACAGGACTTGCCGCAATATGCCAAACGTTCAGCTAATACCTCATTGGGAATCACCTTGATGGTGCAAAAATACTATTTTATGCCTGTCAAACTGCATTATCTTCGGCCCTTCTCGTAGATTCAACTAAAGACAATGGTAACAAATTATATGTTTTTGCAACATGCTGCTAGCAACAAAATGCTTAGACCCTATTTAAAATTGGTTCCTTGCCAAGTTGTCTGTTATGTGGAGAGACAACTGTGTTCACCCTTGAGGTAGGTGTCTTTTTTTATGCCAGAATAAGTCATAGGTCAGCGTTAAGTGGCTTAACAGACAAGAAAAACCTTCTGCAAATAATCAGGACTACAAATGAGTGAAAAAGCAGCCAAGAAAAAGCCTGGAGAGCTGCTGTTCAAGACCACTTTTTTAAAAAAATTACAAGTCTGGCTCCTTCGAAGCAAAGTCTAAAACTTTTGCACAGTATTATATCTGATATTATCTTTCTCTGTGAGAAAAATGTTCACATAGAGGGACTGCGTGTTCCAGCCATCCTTTTGTTTAACTACACTCTATAGACACAAACGCAAACCTTAGTCACACACATTTCCACTACATCTCCCTGGCGCTCCATCACGTCTCCCTTTTGCTATATAAAATCTTTCGGCACTGCTGCTTTCAAGGACTCCGTTACTTTGTCTGCACAGTCGTTGCCAGGGCAACCAAGGCAAACACGTGGCTCTGGACTAATGCCCACACACACACACACACACTAACACACACACACACACTTACTTCATCAAATTTCACTTCAGCTACTGGTTGGACTGGGAGCAAGGATTATATAAAATGATCAATAGATGACATAGTGTGCTACGAGTACAACGTGCAGCATTAATCATTTAAGCAGTCAATTAAATGATTTGAGATTTACAAGAAAAATTATAACTGCAGCTATTGATTCAGATGGGAGTGCAGTGTAGCATGTCTGCAGAATCCCTCACAGCACCCAGCAATGTGACGATGGGTTTATGAAACTGTAAAGCTGGATACTGTTTAATGTTAATGAAAACAAAGAATCAAGGGTGTGAGTTCATCATAACCTCATCACAACTTGACATCTAAACTACAGATGGGCCTGAAAAACTATGATACAGTATTGAAACTGCAGTTACTTTCCTTAAAATATATTAGGCTGTTTCACGTGGGCTGTATATAAAAGATGGGCCATCACTTAAACACATCAGGAAAGCGCTGACCGAGGACACCCGTTTATTATACAACCACAGGAGTCCCCCCGCTGCTGCCTTTTAGAAAGAATGACAGTTTAAAGCACTTCTGCATTGGCTTCACTTTTTAGACCTGGAAACTTTGCCCATAATTTAAATTTAACCAACTGGTCTACTAGCAATCCACTGCTGAAGAGTCAAGGGGGTACTGGTTGAAAAGTTAACAGATCAGAGTCTTTAAGATTCACTTTCTGGGGAGTGGGAGATGTATCTTAAAGTATCCTTATAATCTATACAGTAATCAACATTACACTGCCATTCATAGAGCCACTAGCACAGGCAGATTATGCAGTAGAGCGTTTCAGCTCACAGAAAAGCCCGTTATTGAATTCAATAGCAAAAATGGTACTTTTGATATTGTGATTACAACTTGCATTGTATTGTGCAAGCATCAGATGGTAAATGGGCCCCACAGGTGACATAAGGGGGCAACCTGGGTTCAGTGTCCTACATATACACTTTTAAAAACATACAAATTTCATTTTTTGATGTGTGTGTGTGTGTGTGTGTGTGTGTGTGTGTGTCTGTCTGTCTGCTTGTGCAAATGTGTTCGAAGACATGACTGCTGCCTTACTAGGACTTAAATTCATCGACTTAAAATCTTTGAAATATTGAGAACATTTATGATGGCAGCATCCACCAGTGAGCATTTCAGTCGCTCTAATCAGCGTCGCTGCTCTGATCCCTACTCATGACTCCAGGCTCTGCATGAATAAAGGGACTAATACTTCACCTAGCTACAACCAACCTCAAAGGGACTCATTACCAGCCGCTCTATAGATACAAATCCTGTTGCCAGGGGTTTCATCTCATCAGCCCACCCCAGAGACACAGACAGACACCGTCAGAAGCCGCCAAGAAAATCTCATTGAAATCGTTCACTGGAGTGGGTCTTGCTTTAGTATTTTTACTGTATTTTTTTATTTGCTGTAAAAGTAACATGATATCAATCAAAACATGTAGAGAAGTTGCCAGTAGTATTGAGCTGTGATGGGCTTTAAGTGGCTGAATATTGTCTGCGAATGAAAATCCAATAAATGCAATAAATCTGTCTGATTGTAACAAAGCTACACTCTATTTTTATGACATGAGTTGAAAACTGAGAAGAACCTTTTCTCTGATGAGAGCACTGCCAGACAGCAGAGGTGTTCAAACAGGATAATTGAATTGGCCTTTACATGCCTGTCTCACTATAATCACTCTATGTGGACATCAGAAAAAAGGTGAGAACCAAAAAAGAAAAGAAAAGAAAAAGAGGTATTATTACAAATTAACTAAATTGTACAAAATTAAATTCAAGCAGAGGGTGGGAAAAAGGAAGGAAAATTGCCTCTGTCATTAGAAAGGGTGGGTAATGAGAAATCTGCAGTCAAGGAGACAGACAAAAGAAAGTAGCAGAAATTTCTCCCATTTATCCAATCATCCTCTTCTAATCGAATCCACTCCACTCCCTCCCACTATCTCGTTTCATTTTCACAGCATAATGCAATCACACGCTCCCTCCAGAGGATCTCTTCCACACTGGTGTGAACACGCCGGCTCCAGACAGTCAGCACAGAGCAGTCAAATGGCAGCGCAATGGGAGGCAACAGGTTTGTGGATTACATTTAGTTCAGCATCACTGTTGCTGCTCGTGCTGTTAGTCATTAATAAAAGGGCAAACATTCTCAGTTTTGAAAACATTTGTATTTATTACTAAATTGTGTTTTAAAGGGTTAAAAATGCTGCCCCTTAATCCTTTGTTTAAGCTGATTACTGTCACTGAGGCCTCATATTAGCTTGAGATACAGACAAAATATTTTTAAGAAAGCACGTTGTGAAATGATCTTCTGAAGGACAACGTGAACTGGAGGAAGGATGAGCTTCCCATTTCAACTCAAAGTGCTCCCTTCTTAAAAGTAACCTTTTAATACCTTTCATTGTATTGGAATATTTTCTCATAATGATGCTCATGTTAGTCTGAGTCATCTACTAACTGTTATTCTGGCAACTATAAATGTAAAACCAGGGAGACTAAGTTAGATGTTACACCGAAGTGCAAAAGCTCATCATTACATTTATCAACAGTAGAGGCACAAGCCAACTTTTATTTTCAAGTGTTGTAAAAAAGTGATCATCATTTAGGGGGACAGCCAGTCTATGAACTTTTAAAACATGCAGGAGCCTTAATTGGCTGGGTCCTGTTTAGCCCTGCAGTGAAAATAAAGTGCTGAGAACCTGTATCGCATAACATCTCTATGAGCCCACATTGATTTCCTCATTCAGACTGAGCCTGGAGAGTTTCAGACAAAACAACTGTCTACCTGTCTGGGAAAACCTAAACCTAATTCTGCAGAATTACATATACCAAACTCACAACCAGATACAGCTTTGTAAACACACATCCAAGCTCAGGGCTTCAGTAAGTAATCAACTGGTATATACTGCCCTCTAGTGTCCTCCCAGCACACTACCTACCTTGCATTAGTAATGCTGTGCAAGAGTCTCTCGGTTTCTTCTGAGAGGTCAGAGGGCACCAGGATTTCCACAGGGTTGATCTTTAGGACACGGCCCTCCAGTTCAGAGCGAGAGGGACCATCAGGGAAACAGTCCAGAAGCACGTCGCCTGTGCTGGGCTGAACTGCCTACAGACACAAACATGCAGAAAATTTATGCACATGTCATAGAAACAAGCTTTGGTCTGAATTTTGTTATAGAATCGTGTCTTCATATGATATTTGATGTAAACATGCTTGTAAATTGGATGACGTCAAAGAAGTGCAGAGGGTTCAAAAGTTGGTCAAAACTGGGTGGTTGAGGAAAGAAATCTCACTTACTGTAAAATGTACAGTATATGGAAACTGTACATATACTGTACATTTTACAGTATATGTACAAAATATGGAAATTGTGTTTCCATATTTTGTACATTGTGTTTGTTGGGGGGAAAAGTCTCCATTGAATTCAATAACTTACAAAATCCAGAGAAGTGAACTACATTCCTCTAAATTAAAAGACAAAATGTCAGAAATTTAATAAATTCACCCTCTTGTGTGAGTGTTGTTATGACACTATTAGCATTCACATAACTAATAATAAGGAACAAATTCTTTTAAAATAGCACAATACAGTCCCGTTATATGTATTAAACCGAGGAGTAACTTTATTACTGTTTTAAATTCCACTATAAAGCTGTATGTGTTAAAGACAGAGTAAGTGAACAGCACTTAGAATGATGCTTCCCCTGGTTTATAGATTTGCTCATCAGACTCACCACCAGCCCTACGGTGAGCTGCTTCTTCAGTTTGTCCCAGTTCTCACTAATACAAAGCAGGAAACTGTCAGGAGGGTCCGATACAACATCATCACAGCCGCCTTCCTCCACATCCCCGAGTCTGCACACCGGGTTTACATCTTAGAAAACTGTCAAGGAAACTGTTTTAAACAAAGAGAGACAGCAAAGTGTTGTTCAAGAACACACACACACAAACTGTCTATGAGGATACCCTCTCCCACCAACGTGGACTTGGTGTACAGGGCACTGAGCTGACGAGTGAACAAAGCATTCCTGTTGGCCCCTGATGCCTTGATTGCAGATGTCTCCGTCTGTTTAACCACTCCAACCTAGGAATTCAAAAAAAAAAAATGGTGCCAAAAGAGCATGACTCTAAACAGCTTGAATTTATTACAGTAACCACATAAAGTAAAAGATAAACAGAAACCTTGTGTCCGTGAGACACCAAGCGTCTGACATGAACAAACAGGCGGTGTGTAGGGATGCTGCACGTCATGAAGTTATGATCCAGATGACAAACGATATTCAGCTCCTTTGCGGCAATCTGTCCACAAACAAAATGTCCTCAGTGAGCAGTGAAACACAAAGGATGTTTTTCAGGCCGTAACATATTTTATAAGGTTTAAATTTAAACACCTCCTTCATGCATCACTAATACAACTGCTTTTTAGTTCTCACCTCTGCATCCTCTCCAAAGAACCTGTACTTGTAGCCACACTCCACAGCCAACAAAGCGTCCTTATGCTGCTGTTTCAGCTGGATCACCTGCTGCTCCAGGGGAGTGTATATGCTTTTTGAGCGCCTGGAGGGGGCGCTACAATCTAACAGAGGACCCAGTTCTGCACACTTTCCTTCTCCTCCTCCTCCTCCTCCTCCCATCTTGGCAAATTGAGAGAAGTGAAAGCCCTGCAAAAGCAAAATAAATAGAAACAGAAAAATACATTTTTTTCTTTTGTGGTCAATGCATCCTGACATAAAATATATTAGAGAGAGGGGAAAAAAATCTATAATGAGTAACAGTAACATAACATTATAGATTTATTTTTACAAAAATTGTGCCCTTGATATCCACACACACAAATGCAAACTTTGTCGTTTACCAGTAACTGTAAAATGGAAACATTAGAAAAT
>JASGAU010404000.1:0-11952 GCA_030220045.1 Australoheros facetus | reverse complement strand
CCCAAATCTTGCTCTTACAAAGCCTATCACACAGTTTATCTGAGATAGACATATTGCATTTTGTTTACATGTTTCTGCTTCTTTGCACTAGATCACCCTTTTTCCTGATTCGATCGGTTACTCTGATCAAGTTTAAAGCACTACATTGCTTATTGTGTACCAGTGCAATAGTGTGTCAATAATCAATAAGAGAATCAATACATAACAGGATCAATAAGTCGATATGATAATGGCACTGGTATCAGTAAAATCATATCAATTCCCATCCCTAAACAGGAAAATGGATACACAGATTTACAAAATCCATACACGACCTCATCATTAAAAGTATATGGAGACACTTTGTTGCTGCCCTCCTATAATGGGTTCAGAGGTCTCCTATGATGCTGCTTTAGCAGGTGCCTGCTATGATGAAAGCTAGAACCTTCGTCACTGGGTTAGCCTACTCGTCTAAACACACCGGTGACGTGATCGAGTCCAAATTTTTATTGCATACCCGTTTTGTAGCAGCCTTTCCAGGATCTCCCTTTTCTTTATCATCCTCCTCTTCATCCTCATTCTCCTCTTCAGCATGCTGTAGCCTGTGTGCAGTTTTGGGTTGATCTGCAACACCGTGAGCAGGCCAAACACTGCTTTCCTGACCAGTGATTTTACTTCTAGCGTCATCTGTCTTTGTTTCTTCCTGGATGTTGCTGCCGCTGACACCGGGGTCAGCCACGCAGGTGAAGCCTCTCAGTTTCTCCAAGGTGGAGGAGCACAGGCTGCCTGCTTTTCGGCTCAGTGTCAGCTTTGTGTCTGAAGAGAGAAGACAAATACTGCAATCACGTCAATGAAAACTTTGCTTTTTTCAAGCAACCAAAATGCATTGTGGTTAGGCTAATCACATCATAATCTATGCAAATTAACTTGAGTACAAATGCTCGTGTTCTTTGCAGAAATGTGTATGTAGAAGGACACTGGAGAAGTATGAGTGATCTGCATGAGAGATTAGAAGGTGATATTTTTTCTGTTTGAGGTCTACACGCTCACCTTTAGTCCCCTGGCAGGATGCAGGCTCGCACTCCACATCCTCCAGCTGCTTGTCCTTTGGAGAAGGCTTAGCTCGTTTTTTGGGCAATCCTAAATCATCATCAGATGAAAACTTCTGCTGCAAGACAAAAATTAGCTGCATTTCAATAATTAGCACTCGCACTGAGTGAAGCACATGTGATATGTGCGTGCAAAGTACAACTCACCTTGCCTCTCGAAAGCTGCTGCTCAGAAGGATTTTGGTTAATCCCACACTGACTGCTGGAGGCAAAGCTGCTGCTGCTGCTGCCCAGTCCTCCGAAGTACCTGCTAATGGAGGTCTGAGCGGTGCAGGACTTTTTCAGAGACTTTGGCATGTTTTGTTTCGCCCTTACATTTGATCCAGAATGACAGCCTACAAATAATGCGGTGCAGAGCTTTGCCCAAATTTCAAAACATAGCGGCGCAGGTGGAGACGTCACAGACGCGTAAATGACGCGCCCCCTTCTTCTTCTTCCTCTTTTGTTAGCTGAGGGTGACGGCTCTTAGGAGCGTTACCGCCTCCTTCTGGTTCATAAGATATTCTGTTCTCGAAAATCTTAAAATCCTGGACCCTTCATCACCTGAGCTCCTCTGCAGAATTTGTAATGCAGCTGATTTTGAGTCGACCGCTTTATTCCATCTTCCAAAAACACTGACCTTTGGATGAAGATGACCTGCTCCAGGTCATCTTCATCCAACCTGGAAGAGAGATAAGGGCCCTGACTCTAAAAGGAAGTAATTGGCTATGAAAGAAACTACACTGGCAAATAAATTGAACCGTTTTTACTTGCAATTTGAAGTGGACATTAATAAAGAATGTCTTGTTATTTTAAATGATGTAAAGTGTAATATAAATGATGGCAGAATTTCGACAGATTTATGCACTATTACTAGTTTTTAAGACCATGCGTACCGACAGAGCTCTGAAGCTGGATGGCATGTCTGAGGAACATACTCCAGCTTGGTTTTTCAGCTCCCTTCACACACCACACCACAGCTTTGGAAATCTCCATTATAATTCCAATTCCAAGAAAGCCTTGTGTTCAGATAAAGAATGATTTCAAGGCCTTAACTTTGCTCAGGTAAACAGTGATCATAGGCTAGTGGCTGTAACCTCTAATATTATGAAAGTATTTACATGATAACAATAATGTACAACAATTTGTTTTGTTCTAAAGCATCTGGAGAGCACTGCTGCAAATGCCAGACTGCTTTTTGTTGATTTTCGTTCTGCTTTTAATACAATTTATCCATATATTATGCTTTTAAATTGGTTCAGTAAAAGGTCAATCCTTTCTTAATTATGTGGTATCACTCTGTTTTATCAACCAAGCCATTACAAGTGAAATGAAATTCAACTAAGGATGTCTTAGTTCTCCTTTTCTGTTTTCTTTATACGCATATGACTGTACGAGTTCCCAGTCCAATCAATTTGTTGTGAAATTCTCTGAAGATATTGTGATTCTTAATTATCTCTCAGATAATTCTGATGTTTCCAGCCATAAAGCAGGAGTGGATGGGTTTGTGAAACAGTGTGCTGAGTTTCACTTACACATTAAAGTACACAAAATGGAAGAAATGATTACAGATTTGGAGTTGAGTTTGGGATGATTGTCTCACTGAAATGTCCACCCTTGCTTCATCTTCATCATCCTGGTAGATGGCAGCAGATTTTTAATCAAGAATGTCTCTTTACATTTTTCCATTCATTCTTCCTTCAATTATATGAAGCGTGTCAGTGCCGTAAAAACAGCCTCACATCATGGTGTTCCCACCACCAAACTTTACTGTTCATATGATGTTTTCAGGGTGAAATGCAGGGCCTTTTGACCTCCAAACATGGTGTGTAATATGCATCCAAAGAGTTCAATTTTGGTCTCATCTGACCAGACTATATTCTCCCAGTATTTTACAGGCTTATCTAAATATTCCTCCAAAAAACTGAAATGCGCTTTAACACGTGTTTTCTTCAGCAACTGAGTCTTGCATGGTGAGCATGCACACAGGCCATGGCGGCTGAGTGTGTTACTTATTTTCTTTGAAACAATTGTGGCTGCTGATTCCAGGTCTTTCTGTAGCTCCCCACAAGTGGCCATTGGCTCATGAATGACTATTCTGATAATTACTTTTGCTCCTCTGTATGACATCTTGCAGAGAGCGTCTGGTCACAGCCAGTTTGTGGTGAGATCATGTTTTTTTGTTTTTTTTTCCCCACTTTCAGATTATAGTCCCCAACCGTGCTCACCCGAACCTTCAGTATTTTAAAAAATTCCTCTGTAACCAATGCCATCAGTATGTTTTGCAAAAGTGAGGTTGTAGCGGTCTTGTGTGCACTCACTGGTTTTTCCCATCATAAGATGTTTCTTGTATGACACCTTGGTAACAAGACAACTTTTTATAGGCCATCAGTTGAGACTGAACCAGTTGATATTAATTTGCACTTAGTGGATGGATTGCTTTCGAATTACTGATAGATTTCAGCTTGTGTCATGCCTTTTTGCACCTCCCTTTCTTCATGTGTTCAATACTTTTTTCCCCTGTGTCATTTCTCATTATTATACATAATGTAATTTATGGACGTCTATGGTTTGATTTCTTTGCACGTGTGAATTGGATGGGTTGTTATCGACATCTGGTGAGAATTTCATTTCAATAGCACCTTTAGAATTATATTTCCTTAGAAAATTGGTGATGTGTTCAATACTTATTTTATCTGCTGCATGTAGTTTTTAGCCTTTAGTTTTCCCACATGATAACCATCAGGAAATGAGGGGGGAATTCACAGAAACCAGTTTGTACAACATGTTGTGATTTTCATCAAACAGATATGCAGAAATGTTCTGAATTCTTGAAATTCTCATTGTCAGAGTTTCAATGTGACTCAGAAAAACAAGCACTGAAGATGCGCAGCATGTGATGTAAGATGCAGAATTTAGGATCAGCTGCTGCACATCTAAGAAACGAATTTTTTTTTTTAAATTAATTAACAAAGTAAAGAAACTGAACAATAATTTGACTGTGAGCAAATCAGTGTATATGTCTAAATGAGCGCCACGTCTGTGTAAATTACACATCTATATTACAATGTAAGAAGGAGAAACAATGTTTTCTACCTGAAAGTTACTCAAAAAGTACTTCCAGTGTAATTTATACATCCTTTCTTTCATAAAATACCTTGAAGTTTTGTTCCTTTTGTCACATAAAACTACCAGTTGTTACCCTCTTGATCTACTGCATCTACATTTTAGGTATCATTAGGAACTGGTAAGTATTGTTAGGTACTGAAAATTACACCCCAAACTTGGAAGAATTACAGAGTAAATGTTAGACTTATATGTAAATTACAGACATGCTGACTTGTTGTGCATGTGTGAAATTCTCAAAGACAGAGTTTCCAATAAGGTGGGTGGCAGCGCAACAAGTACTTGGGTTATGCAGCAGGAAAATATTCAGAAACACATCAGGAAGTCCACCTCTGAATGACTCAAAAATGAAGAAAACAAAAACAAAATGAAGGTTTACGAGTAATCTAGTCAAAGTCTAGACTTAAATCAGATTGAGATGCTTCAGCGTGGCCTTAAACAGGTTGTAAAGCACTTTTGCAAAGATAAGGGAGGTAAAATTCCTTCACACTAAATGTGAAACTCATTCTCAGTTACTGCAAAAGCTTCACTGCAGTTCTTGGGTAAAAGTACTGTGTAAATTACACAGCTATATTACAAGGTAAGGAGGAACAATGTTTCTTTTCCTGTAAAATACCTGAAAGTTACTTAGTTACTTATTCCTCAAAATACTTCAAGTGCAATTCATTCATCCTTTCTTTTATAAAATATCCCAAAGACATTAACTGACGAACAAATACTGTCATGGAGTGTTTAAGTAAATACAGGACTCAGGAGCAGGCAGGTATAAACAAAACAAATAAACATAACGTGCCAAAATGTTTAAATAGTTTAAACTAAACTAAAACAAATACACCTAAAACTGTTATCTGAATCTCTGGTGTTCAGGAAATATTTAAGCAGTGACTCCATATTTTGAGTTCCTTTTAAAGTATACAGCGAAATACTTTATAAATTGGTATTTAGTGTTTCCCGTTTTGACTAAAAGCAACCTTTTGCACTGATAATTCATTGTCTGTAGTAACATGACATAAATAATAATTCAGGCATCTTCCCAACTGAAGTTAAAACTGTTCAAAAAATAATGCAAATATATTCAGTTTTTATTTGCTTTAGGAAGAGTTTACATTGAAGAAATACAGTATTTGAATAGAACAGACTACTTTGAATGACAGAGCAAAGTGTCAAGGACAATTTCATTTCATATCATGTTACTTGAAAGTTATTTATTTCCTCCTTAGTTTTAAAAAATAAAATCAGACTGGAAACAACATCAATCCACAGCCTCAGAAAAGAAGTTTGAGGATGGCTGAGGACACCAGCAGCAGGATGGCACTGGGACCAGTTGGAATAGTGCCATTACACAGGTCCCCTTCACAGCAAGACACAGCACCGACACACAATACACTGGTTTGGCAGCCCTTTGTAACCAAGTCATAACCTGTAAGACGTGATGAGAAAACTCTCAGAAACTCTTTTACATAGTGTGATTTACGCCAGGCAGATATTCAGCATTATCTGGAGCTTCTAACATGAGAAACAACTCACCGTCTACTTTGAGAGAAAAACATCGGTTAAAGATGACGGGACAAGTTGTGGTGTCTGTGCAGGATTTAGGATCAGCAGCTGTGCATGTGTAGCACCTTAATGCGCATGCTATAGAAGGAATCAGAACACAAGTTTATACACATTTGTGTATGAAATGTGGGATTTTTGTTGTTGTTGTTTTAAAGTCTGACAACATCCGCAAAACCATGAACAGTTGTTTTTACATTTAAAGTTTGAATAATTAAAACAAAAAAAGGTATAAAGTGTTTATTGCTGTTTCCTCACAAGCTGGTTATATAACTCATTACTGAATTGTTACTGTGTCTTTAACTTTTCCTTTCCTTCCAGCCTTTAAGATCACCTTTAAACATCAATGTATTTCTTTATCTGTCAGAGCACACAGGACCAACATGAAATATTATCATACCTGCAGACAGAGTCACACACAGGATCAGAGCTCCATAAAGCTGCATCATGAACTCAGATTGCCGATCAGTCTTGTGAGAGAAAAAACTGGTGCTAAGCCTTTCTTTTCCAGTTCAGCTTGCTAGTCTACTTTCAGAACTTGACCATTTGTATCTCTAATAAAAAGCGTCCTACCACATGACCTGAATAACCATGCCCCGAAAGTGACCTCACTGTACAGACTCTCCATTTTGGAAATGAAGACAGGAACTAAGAACTTGTGTATAAATAAATATTAAACCAAAGAAATTTTGAGTTCAAATGTTTTCGTAGTAAAATATAAATTTCAAAATAATATGTTCCCAAAAGTCTGTTTACTCAAATACAATTTGATTTATCAGATTTTTTTCCTGATGAGACAATTGCAAAGGAAAGAAGTGAAACCAAGGAGCTTCTTCACATAGTTTAAACATCGTCCTGACACCAGTATTGTGCCATTAATCACAAGACTTCTCACAAGAAAAAAAGAGTTTGAGTTGCATTCATATTTTTAGACTTTTTGATATCTTTTCCCTGTTGCTGTTTTGTTAGGTTTAGAAAAATTATCTTTAGAAGTTTAGTGACTTTGATCCCAAAATAAGGATTTAAAAAGATCCGCCAATTTCTCCAACACATTTCAGTTCAGGGTTGTTTAAGTGGCTCTTATGAGTGTAATTTAATCACGTTCTTCTCGCTTCAGTGTTTCAACAGTGAGACTACAGTGTCCTTTGGCGCCCTCACGCGATCTTTCTCTGCAACAACACAACCATTATCTAGGAAACCATCCAAAGGAGGTTTGAACTAGCACGGTTTTGTGGCAGTGTTAGTGAGCCAGCATTGCAGGCTTTGGGGAACCTGTCCAAAAATGCCCCTGTGTCCCCTCAGCTCAATCACTGATGAGCTTTTACACTATAAAATATAATATTATAGTTTCATAATGAAAGGCTTAAACATCCATACTGGCAACAAGTTACTGCAGTTACAACCAGGTTCAAGTTAATGATTTTGTTAAAAGTAATCCACAGTGATAAAGCTAAAGTATGACTCAGTACACTGACCAGCACTGCAGCTTAGCAGCTAATGGAAACCTGCTTTATTTATTCTGGTGCAGGTCTGACTTTACGAAATATTCCTCATGCCTCTTTGGAGCTACAAAGCAGTTCTTCTATTAAAACATACAAAACAAATATAAGTGTGTTGATTTGGATTAGCCAGATTGGTGACGCCAGCTGTCCCAGTCAGGGTTATAATAGTTTTGGATTTTACACTATATTTTAGTTCTATTTTGTTGAACAGGGGTGGTTTGAATCATACTTATCTAATAAACTCCAGATTGTTCACATAAATAGGGAGTCTTCTTCACTAATTCTATTTACACTATTCATGCTTCCATTAGTAAAAAGCATTGAATACATTTTCGTTATTATGCAGATGATGCCCAGCTTTATCTATCCATGAAGCCAGATGACACACATCAATTAGTTAAACTGTCTTAAAAACATAAATGCCTGGATGACCTCCAGTTTCCCACTTCTAAATTCAGATAAAACTGAAGTTCTTGTACTCAGCCCCACAGATCAAACCAGATACTTATTCTGGATGGCATTAACTTGGCCTCCAGTAACACTGTGAGAAATCATGGAGTCATTTTTGACCAGGATTTGTTCTTCAATGCACATATTAAGCAGATATGTGAGACAGCTTTTTTGCATTTGCGCGATATTTTAAAAAATTAGAAGCATCCTGTGTCAGAGTGATGCTGAAAAACTAATTCATGCATTCATTACTTCTAGGCTGGACTATTGTAATTAATTATTATCAGGCTGTCCTAAAAGCTCCCTAAAAAGCTGTCAGCTGATCTAAAATGCTGCAGCTAGAGTACTGACAGGGACTAGAAAGAGAGAGCAGATTTCTGCCATATTGGCTTCTCTTCATTGGCTCCCTGTTGAAGCTAGAAAATGGTGGCATACAGACAGGCAGTGAAATCTATGAAACCAATCAGGAAATGAGTCCTTTAAAGTCTGCTATGTGCTAAACACCCATAAAACCACATGCAGTTGTTTTTAGACAAGTGTGTAATGCAGAAAGGATAGCACACATAGATTATAGTATTTCAATTTAATATTGTAGAGAAACTGAACAATAATCTGACCAAGTCAGTACATAGATTAATAAATAGCAAGTGTATGTATGGTAAAAGATAAATAATTACTGCAGGGCTGATGGGTTGTCCCAAAAAAAGATTTTCTGGTATTTGGCAAAAAATTATTGTATTTAAACTTTTGTAAATGACTTGTTGATCTTTACTCTGTCAAATATTTGTAATTTTTGTGCCAGAGAAGACATTCCTGTCACAAGGCAGAGGCTCCAATCAAGTTTTATTTATCGAGGTTAAAAACTCTTATGGATATTAAAAATCGAATATAACACAGATAATGCAGAGCCATAAAGATACTTGCAGAACAGGTCATTTCTTTATTTTATATGTATTGTCTTCCTGACTCCTGGTGACTACAGCCTATTTAGCATGCAAAGATATTAGATACTAAATCACTTTTTAACAGGTGATCACATTTTGGCTCACTGGTCTTAGCTAAACTTTTTTTTTTTTTTTTGAAGGGGATCTAACATTGTCAGACTCAAACATTTGGTGAATGAAGTGTACCACAGAGAAACCCACACAGACACGGGGAGAACATGCAAACTCCAGACAGGTGGATTCAAACCCAGACAATCAAGCTGTGAGGCAACAGTGCTAACCACCACGCCACCATTTATTATGCTATGTTAACTTGTCAAATAGAGTTTGTGGGCTTCAAATTAATTAAAATTCTAAACAAGGAAACTAAGAATCTTCTGTTTGTGAATATCAGATGAACACGACATGCCAAAATGTGTTATCT
Source organism: Australoheros facetus (assembly GCA_030220045.1). NCBI lineage: Eukaryota > Metazoa > Chordata > Actinopteri > Cichliformes > Cichlidae > Australoheros > Australoheros facetus. The sequence goes on along the minus strand of JASGAU010404000.1, from coordinate 2,885 downwards.
GACAACATATCAAAGTTTAAATTGACACAACACACATACAGCTACAACTGTTTATTAAATCTCAGGTGTTTAATGCATGATTAAGTGGTGACCTCCCCATATTGAGTTCCTTTTTAAAGTATACAAATAAATGTTTTATAAACTGGCATTTAGTGTTTCCCTTTTTGTTTAAAAACAAAGGTTATAACCCTTTGCTCTGATCACTCTTTGGCTGTAGCAACATGAAATAAAAATAAAAAAATCAGGCATCTTCGCAACTGAAGTTAAAACTGTTCAAAAAAATATGCAAATTTATATTTTTGTTTGCATTTTATTTGCTTTAGGAAAAGTTTACATTGAAGCAGTACAGTATTTGAATAGGACAGACCCTGAACTACTTTGAGTGAAAGATCAAAATGTCAAGGACAATTTTCATATCATGGCACTCCAAAGTTGTTTATTTCTTCCTTAGTTTTACGAAATAGAATCAGAAAAAAAATGCAGCATGGAAACAACATCATTCCACAGCCTCAGAAAATAAATTTGAGGATGGCTGAGGACACCAGCAGCAGGATGGCACTGGGACCAGTTGGAATAGCGCTGTTACACAGGTCCCCTTCACAGCAGGACACAGGACTGATACATAGTGCACTGGTTAGGCAGCCCTTGTTAACCACTTTCACACCTGCAAGACATGATGAGAAAATTCTCAGAAATGACTTTACAAAACATGCTGTGACTTGCAGCAGGCAGATATTCAGAGTTATCTGAGCTTCCAACATGAGAAAAAAAACTCACCGTTTAATTCGGCACTGACAGAGGAACAACGGTTAGCAAAGGTAGAACAAGATTCGATGTTTGTGCAGGATTTAGGATCAGTGGCTGTGCATGTGTAGCACTTTAATCCACATGCTATAGAAGGAAACAAAACAATTTCAAACACACTTGCAATTACTGGGAGGTTTATTTTTTCTTTTATTTGTTTTGAAGTCTGTCATATACTTAACACCATAAAACCATAAACAGTTGTTTTTACATTTAAAGTTTGAATGATTAAACAAAAAAGATATAAAGTATTTATTGCTGTTTCCTCACAATCTGGTTATATAACTAATTACTAAATTGTTACTGTGTCTTTAACTTTCATTTTCTTTCCACCCTTCAAGATCACCTTTAAACTTCAATTTCTTTATCTGTCAGAGCACACAGGACCAACAGGAAATATTTTCTTACCTGCAGACAGAGTCACACACAGGATCAGAGCTCCATAAAGCTGCATCATGAACTCAAATTGCTGATCAGTCTTGTGAGAGAGAGAAAAAACTGGTGCTAAGCCTTTCTTTCTCAGTTCAACTACCCAGTCTGCTTCCAGGACCTGAGAATGTGTATCTCTACAAAAAGCTTCATACCATGTGACCTGAAAACCATGCCCCCGAAAGTGACCTCACTGCACAGACTCACCATTTTTGGAAATTAAGATAAGTGCTAAGACCTTACAGCCCATAGGATTGTTACTTAATCAACTATCAAATCAAATAAAAGAACTATGAAAGAAATAGAGGTTAAGGGTTCTTAATAAGTATAAATTTCCCAAAGTCTGTCTAATTTCATTATATTTATTCAAATACAATTTGATTGTATCAGATTTTTTTGCATTTTTGGCCACAGTGGCTTTTTGTGACAGTGGAGAGAGACAGGAAATGGGGGAAAGATACAGGGGAAGACACGCGGGCACATTGGCGACAGGCCGGGACTCAAACCCACGCCGCCCGCACCGCAACGCGGCATATGTATGTGGTCGCTGGATTCACCACTAAGCCACCCCGGCGCCCCACTCTATGTAAACTTAATCAGCTATAAGAAAGCCTTCTGTATCATAGATGGGAAAACCATTTGAAACTGCTTGGCTACTACGGTTTATCTGCCAGGAGTGTTTGCTGTCATCTTTTACTCCTCATTGTGGTGATTGACTGGAACATGAAGACTCCTGTGGAAGGATAAAGGAACGACATTTAGTAGATATTGTTGACACAACTGAATGATCTTAATTTGGGTGATGACCTGGCCGGATGCAGGAGAAAACCACACAGCCGGCATCAACATCAGCAGGAATTGGTCTCAATATCAACAAGGGTAAGATCATGATCATGAGGTTGGGGCGCACTAGCAACAGCCCCATCACAGTAGTGGGATATTCCCTAGAAGCGGTCCATTCCTTTATCTATTCAGGGAGTGCAGTGCGCGCACGGTGGAACGGATGCAGATGTGATGGCAAGAATAGGTAAAGTATGAATTGTTTTGCTGATCTATAAGAGTATTTCAAGCTCAGCATCCACCAGACTGAGGATGTTTAACGCCAATGTGGAAGCTATACCTGTCTATGGTTGCGAAACATGGAGAATGGCAAAAACAACACTCTGCAAGATGCAGACATTCCTCAAAAGCTGTCTACACAAAACCCTCCATATCCAGTGACCAGAGAAGGTTACTGACAAAGAGCTGTGGACAGGAATAAAACCAGGAACCAATAGCCACACAGAGCTAATGGATCTGGATTGGCCGCATCCACAGGAAGCCAACCTGTAACGTCACTAGGCAGGCCTTGACCTGGAATCCACATGGAAAGAGGAAGAGGGAAAGGCCCAGAAATACGTGGTGCAGAGAAACTGCTGGAGGGATTTGGAGAAGATCGCCCAGAGTCGAGCGTGCTGGCGGTGCGTCACCAACGGCCTATGCTCCTCGTGGGCCAAAGGGGCTTAAGCTTTATTTATTTATTTTTATTATCTAAAATAAACTTCATCTTTAAATCTGATTTGAACTGACCAGACAGGCATCAGTCATTAATTAGGACAAGCAGCAGGATACGAAGTTCAACATAAAGGCCCGTCTTTAGGGCCACATTTATA
>JASGAU010403998.1:0-14316 GCA_030220045.1 Australoheros facetus | reverse complement strand
AAAAAAAACTGTTCTTTTTCAAACTGAAAACATGGCCAAAATCAATATTTTAAAGAACTGCCACGCAACAGATTCTCTGGCTTTGACATGCATTTAAATGTATTTGGGAGTTCTGCCAGAAGGAATATCAGGATAACTGCCTTTATGAGACAGAGGGAATGGCTCAGATCAAAAGAAACATCTGGTGGAACAAAGAGCAGGGCTGGTTGCTTGCCTAGATATCCTTACAGATTACAATGTGCTATGCTGTATGCCAAAGACAATTGTGATTAGGTATATTCAGCTTATTTTGAGACGCAGAAAGGTATGTTAAAAAAAACTTTAAAAAATATTATGAGCCTACTTTCTATATCAGGTGAAGTTAAAAAGAAAAAAGAAAAAAAAAACTGCACCAAAAACTGTGTGACTCACCAATGATAGTGAGAGATTTTAACCGATTCAGAGGGCTGAGCCAGGATCGCAGGCGACACTCGATGCCCTCTCTGATGTACCTGTACCTGACAGACAGCGCCTCAAGTGAGGTCAGGCTCCTTAGTGCGTTCTCTGACAGGGTGGTTTCTGGGTAATCCACCAGCTCCAGAGAGATCAGCGCAGGGCCACCATAACAGTACACTGTGGGGTCAAAAAATCAAGCCAGTTTATTAGCACATTTGAACACAATGGACATTGACCAAAGTGTTGCACAGCAAGTAAAACCCATGTACAGTTGTAATAATAGTATTTATGTTTAAATGTTTGAACAATAAAAAACTGAAAAGACCAGTATGAAGTAAGAAGGGGAATGTTTTCAGCAATGATTTGAACACCGCTAATGAAGTATATGACCTAATCTGAGGAGGGAGCTGATTCCAGAGTTTGAGCTGCAGCTTGGTTGTATGAGTCAATTGGGAATTTGGAGTTACTAAGAGCTGCTGATCAGTGAACCTAACTGGGTGGCTGGGACAAAGAAAATCAATCAAATAAACTGGAGCAAGTCCATCCAAGCACTTGTATGTGAACAACTACATTTTAAAGTCTATCCAAGTCTTCACAGGAAGCCAGTGCAATGATTTAAGAATGGATGAAATATGATCACACTACCGTGTACCAGTCTGGAGACTAGCGGCAGTATTTTGAACCAGCTGCAATCATGACATTAGTCTCTCTTAGTCCAACATATAAAGAGTTGCAGTAATCCAGTCTGGATGTTACAAAAGCATAAATGGCCGTCTCAAGGTTGTTAATAGAAAGAAATGGTTCAACTTTACTCAAGTCTTAACTGAAAAAATATTAGCTCAAACAAATTTTTAAAAAAAATTGAAAAAGATGACTCTTGCAGTGTTATTTACGATATTACGTCCTTGGCGTCATATCTTAAACCTTCCTATCATAAACTTGAGATATTCCAGGGACCCAAGATATGAAGAAGTTATGAGAAGTATCTGCCTGCTGATGAGTGGGATGAACCACTAAAATTTTCATGTTAATTTCATTATGATTAAGGAAACTTTGTGAGAACCGAGTTTTAACTTTAGACAAACAATAGGTTAAGAAATTGACAGAGGAGTTGGCGGGAATTTGAATGGTAAGTATATCTGGTTATCAGCAGCATAAAAGTGGCAAGTATAGACCCAAGTGGTAGCATATACCATGAAAACAGAACTGGACCCAGAATGGAACCTTGGGGTATGCTACAGGCCAAGGAAGCAGTGATAAACAACATCCTGCAGCCTGCACTAGTGTTAGTGATCCAGGCATTTTGATAATGTTTACAAGCTAAATCACTTCTGTGTGCTCTATTATTACATCCCTTAAGGTTTTCAATAGTGACCTCCAGAGCCACAAAATGCATCTGAACAGGGGTTAGGTTCTGTTTCAGTTACACAGTAGCTGTACTTAGTTTAAAACTGGCATCTTCTCTTGTTGCATGCGACTTCAATATTTAAGAATACCACAGAAAATAGAGAAGACTGCTTACCAGCTGTAAAATAAAACTACAACGCTTTTGATGTTGGCTTAAAGTCTAAACCTATTTAATTACAAAAAATTAATCAGGAGATACACACAGCAGTGTCCCGCTACACGAGTCGACAAACAAACGCGATTCACCTGGTTGATCCGGGTCCGCGGGGCTGAAGTAATCGTCGGGTAGCGGCTCCGGCGGCTCCCCTTTCATCCCCCAGGATAGGTGTTTGAGCTTCTTCAGGTTCAGAAGCAGGTTATGGAAAACGGTGCAGGGCACCGGCCTCACCGTATCCAGCCCGTAGCCCTCTCCCTGCTGGTGGAAGAGCAAGTACCGCAGGTTGACCAGGCGCGACACGCTGTTGATTAACTGCACCGTGTCGGGCAGACGAACGTTGCACACACTTAACTGAGTCAGCCGCTCCTGCAGCTGCCCGGTCAGATTCTGCCCCAGCACCGGTTCTTCCCAGATAGCGTTTCGCACCCCGAGACCCCTTAGGTTAGGGAACCTAGACAGGGCGTCTAAGTATTTCTCTTTATACTGCCGCCCTCCGTCCACAAAGACAATAGTGGTGAGCGACGGTAAGAACTTCACAAGACGTCGCCACTCTTTGCGCCGTAAGTGTCGCACCGTGATTCGGGTGAGACTGCGATAGTTCAGTGTATCCCAAAAGCCGTACGTGTAGCGTCGCAGGTCGGACAGCACCACGGTGTAGTCTCGCCATAGAGACGGGTGGTCGACGAGACTTTTGAGGTACTTGCAGCAAAAGCGGACCGTGTGTTTTTCTTCTGTGGTCAGGTAGCTGAATACGTAGACCCAAACTTCTGGTGGAAGCACCTCTATCTCCTCCATCCTCAAGCTAACCTAAGCCGAATACGGCTCCAGGTCTTTTTGGACTTCTGCGTTAGCGCCCGCCTACTGATGGCGATTCAACCAACGGAGAAGTGGTATCTCTCCAGAGGACCAATACGCTTCGCCCCTACGCGATGACGCTATGTGGACCTCAAATCCGATTGGTTTAAATGTTGGCTGGAACCGGAAAGGGAACTACTACAATGTTCATAAGAGGAACAGCGAAAAAGAAAGACCCAAGAAAACCTCTTCTTATCCATTTTCGCAGTTGTACATCATGGAATCCTTAACAATTTAGAATTTATGCCAGTAGATTGAAAACTGGCATCACACAAATCATTTCAGATACACAGTCAGGTTTTTTGAAAAGGTCGTTCGATCCGTAACGATATACGATTTATGATCGATTTATTGGATTATGTGTGATCAGGTTTTAGAAATGGCTTCTATCATCGTTAAAAACCCGGATTATGAAAAAAAAAATGATGGTGTTAAGCAGTCAACTGATAGTCAGCCATGATGACACATGACTGTTTTCCATTTTTATGAAAAACAGTCTCGATTTTTTTCTGCATCTGGAATAAAGTTAAACCTTTAAAAAATGTGAGCTACTAAATTCATCATTCACCTTTGCTGACAAATAACATTCCTCTTAAATCAACTGTTAAATACCCAGGCATCAGAGGTGGGAAGTAAATACTTATTATACTTATTTACTGTACTTACGTAGAATTATCAGGTATCTGTGCTTTACTTGAGTATTTATTTGTTGACAACTTTTTACTATTATTCCCTGCATTTTGACACAAATGTGTATTTTCTGCTCCTTACATTTTCAAAACAGGGTTGTTATTTTGATTTAACACATTTGAGGGGAGTCATTAATTTATATCATTGCGCCCCTTCAAACATCAAACCAATTTGAGCCTAAATGGAGGGAACAATAAAATATAAAAGACCGTCTTATAAGTGTATACTCCATCACCGGAACTTATCACATATAAATGGATGAAAAAGACAAAACTATATACTTTATAACACTACAAATGATACATACTCAGGGATTAAATTAGGCCAGTATTGTACCAAAAAGGGATAATTTGCAAAAATGTAATATCTGGTATTTGCTTTAAAAAATGGCTGTATTTAAACTGTTGTAAATGACTTTTTTTTTTTTGCCAAGAAACATCTGCTTACATCTTGTTCAGTTCATTTCCTCCACACAGAGCAGCACAGGTCAGCTGATAACAGCCTGAACACAAACAAACTCCTTTTGACTCTCCAGCTTGTTGCTGTACTTGGTGGGACAGTTAACATCAAATTGTTAATCCTCCCTCTGGCATATGGTAAACAAAGAGGACCTTTACATTTACTGCATTCATAATCCACAAATGATGCCATCAAATGTATTTGTCTTGTGAGCAAGTACATGAATCTATTTTGTGTGCTGAACTACAGTGTATCTTTGTTTCTAAGATGGGTAAGACCTAGAATGCTATTAAGACCTCTCAAATAATCAAAAATGATTAGCACTTCATAATACAGAACATGTCTTATAGTGTGATTTCCCCAAATTTACTATGTTTCTGAAATTAGGATGTAATTTTCAATACTTAACAATACTTACCAGTGGGTAAAGTAGAACAAGGGAGGTAATGATTCAAAGTTTTAAAGGAAAGATTTAAAATCCACCGTGGTGGCATAAAAGAGGCAAAAATTGTGTCATTGTACAAATGCTTGTAGATCTAACTGTGTGCAGCTGGTTTATTGTGGTGTGTGCAGTGGTGGCTGATCCAAGCAGACCTTTGCATACCTGTAGACCTGAGTTATAGTTTTATATTCTTTTTTTTTTTACTTTATTTTTACACAGAGTTGACATAGAGTGCATACATATTGAGATTTTTTAATAAAGTGGGACATAGATATGACAAAATGCAACCAACTGGTGAAGTACAGTAGAAAATGTTATAATGTAGTGTGTAGAGCTGTGTACAGGTGTGTGTGTGTGTGTGTGTGTGTTGTGGAGAAAGTTAGTAAAAAGAAAGTTAGTTAAACCAAGTTATGTAATCAGTATAGGTAACAAAATGTACTACCCTTAATCTGCCTTCTTTTTCCATCCATCCTCTTATCCTGTTCAAGGCCCAGGCCAAGGTGGACTCAAACCCAGACCTTCTAGATGTTATTCTAGCTGTGAGGAAGCAGCGTTAACCACCATGCCACCATGCTGCCTGCCTTCTTTTTCATTGTGCCTTCTTTTTCATTTTTCAAAACGCTTTCCTGACATCATGTGCTTATTTTTCCAAATGAAATTACAATGTTTGTTTTGTCTATCTGAAAATTTGGGGGAATGGAGAAAGGGAGTAATCAGCAGAACAGCCTTGAAATAGTTAGTTTTTCTTACCAGTGATCTACCAAACAGCATCACACAGTATCTCTGCAACTAGATGTAAAAAACAAAAACAACCACAGAGATGCAAATCTGCCCTTTCTTTCTTCCGTCTTTGTTCCTGCAGAATACTGAATACTGGGGGTATAACCTGGGTTTATATCTTTTCTCTTAGATCTCCTCTTTTTGTGTCTGCTGGTGAAAACATATGAAATCATTAGACTGACCATTTTCATTAAAAAAAAAACATTTGTACTACAGCAGGTCAGTGAAGCGCTTGTGTTGTTTGCTTCAATTTTTTTGTTAAATTAAAAATAATAATTAAAGAGAAATGATGAACCCAGTCATTTGGGAGATCCTAAAGGGCAGTCCCTCTTTCTACAATGCATGCTATGCAATGCATGTTTAGCTGACTGGTCACATAAAACATCAGGATGAGATAATTTCAATATAAAATCATTGCATTATTATTATTATTTTGTGGTTTTTGTTATTATGAACGCAGTTCCAGTCATTTCCCAGAATGCCCTTCCTACCCTGCATGATACATAAAGGCTACATTTATCCACGTCAGCCTGCAAAGAGTCGGGCAGCGCAGTCATTCAGCTGTTGATCACTCCAACAAACAACAGCTGCAGCCTGTAGTGCATTGTGGTCTTTAATGCATCCACTTATGACCCTTCATCAGTATTGTGGCAACCTCTTATGAATAAAGAAGCAGCCAAAAGAAGCAGCTCACAATCAAGGTGCAAAATTATCCCTCTCAGAAACATTTTTGTGTGAGTTACAAAGATAAGTTAGTCTTGATTAAGAAAAATACTATGATACTTTCGGACTTTCTCATTTTTGCTGTTATCTAAATCTTTAATCTCTTTACTCAGAATTTTGATTTTTTTTTTGGGGGGGCAACACAGTGGTGTGGTGGTTAGCACTGCTGCCTCACAGCAAGAAGGTCCTGGGTTCAAATCCACCGTCTGACCAAGGCTGTATAGAGCATGTAAACTTCTGTGTAGCCAAAATACACTCTTGTTCATCACATTTCAATTATCTGAAATTTTTTAAATGGTTATATTTTTCTCCCACTTTATATCATTTCTTACATTTTATAATTTTGATCAGAATTTTGGCTTGAATTAGTTTTTTAAAGTCTACAACAACTTTTTTTGTTTTTAATTTTTAATTGGCATAACTTGTCTTCCACACTCAGTTGCATTTAAAGACATGTGCATCGGGCCTGTTTTAGAGGAAATACCTAATGATCAGAATAAATTACTGCTTTGTTTTTAAATTATAGAAGAAAAAATTAAGATGTGGGCAGAAATATTGCCCTATAGTTGTCTTTATTTATAGCTGATAAACCACTGTCTACCACTTTCACTCCATTGTGAACTAACTGTATCCTTGACTCAATACAACTGTGTAATAAAGTTGCATCTGGCATTGTTATTGTGTGCTTTACTCTGTTTCAACCATGGAGGAAAAACAAGCAGGCAACACACAAAAAGCCCAAATGATTCTACCTGTAATGATCTTTATCACCTCTTCACTTTTATCTGTCTCAAAAAAATAAAACATTCCCAACAAAATACAAAAATAAACATGCTGAAAAGTAGATGAGTTTAGTCAAGCTGCATAATCAGATCAGCTAAATGTCTTTAAAAAAAGGAATTTAGTGTGAAAATGTGCACTTTCCATATTCTTAAGACAGTAGGAGATTTCAGTCACACCCAGAAAGACCCAGAGGGAAAGAAAACAATCATTGTAGCCCTGGTAGTCCAAACATTCATGAGTGTTTCCATATACAAGCTTCTTTTTTACACACCGTAAACACATCTGCGAGACAAATTGGAAAAATATGAACATATTCATTAGCTTTTTCACTCTGCAGCCCATTTCATTACAACATTTCAAAGAGTCCTTAATTTGGGGTCCTTTGAGTCTAAACCCTCTTTCAGAATTGCCTACAGTCAGTTCAGTAGCTGTTCATCTTTGTTCAAAAGCAGATGTCTGCATTTTGGGGGGGTTCCAGAGAAACCTTCCTCCTCTGTCAGCTTCCCCTACTGTCACGGCGAGAACGTCAGGATCATCCACGCGATCACAAAGTAGAAGAGAAACACCGGGTACACCACCAGCGCCTTGCGGTTGGGAGGCTGGCTGTCAGCGAGAAAGGCGGTGGATGCGAAAGTTGACCAGCCAAAGGACGCCATCACCACCGTGAGCCGGACGGCAAAGCTGACTGCTCCAGAGCCACCGAGCAGGACGATCCTGCACACGACCATGGCCACCGTCAGAGGCATGATACAGTATCCCAACACGCACAGGCTCTGGAAAAAGGAGATGGTGCCACCCAGCAGCTTGGAGTTGAGGGTGATGATGATGGACCCAAACCAAACAATGACAAAGACCTGGGAAGAAGAATATATTTTTGTCAGCAGAGAGATTTTTTTTTTTCAGAAAAAAAAGCTAATCTTAAGACCACTTATTTAAAAAAAAAAAAGAAAACAATTGTAACTCTCTAAGGTACTGCACAAATCAGATGAGAAGCATTGTCACCTTTAGCCTTTTATAAGGTTTCTCCCTGTATTTAATCCCTTACAGTGCTGTTTTGATGTTACAGATACTGTGACTCAGGGGTCCACCTCCACGTAGACTCTTAAACTTGCGAGCAGAGGGCTCGATCAGTAATCCTGTCATGAATAATGCATGACTTAATTTTTTCTAACAATACTTGTATACTTGTATGACTTTGATATTGGTATTAGTGCCTCGGATGGGCTCAAACAAAGTAGCTCATTATTTCAGCTGGGGACACTATGTAAAGTTTGAAGTGTGACTTTCTAGGCCCAGAGCTGATGAGCTGCAGTACCTCAGCGAACTGCGGTCCTCCCTGGTCCTCGCTGTCGGCCGCGCCGCCCTGCAGCAGCAGAGCCAGCGTCACGCAGAGCAGCAGCGGGCCCCACAGGTCCCAGTCCCGCAGCAGAGCCGAGCTCCGCTTCGGGTACAGGACGTGGATGAATTTGTTCCCCACCGCCCGTAGGTCCCTCATGATGGTGTCCTTAACCGGTTCGTCCAGCGTGGAGAATTCGTCATCTCTTCTGGAGGGGCCGACGGGCACCGAGATGTCACCTTCCACCGGGATGTCCTCCGAGATAGAAACGTCTGACAGCCCGGCGAACGGTCTGCTGGCCTCCTCCGCTGCCGCCATCTTACTTCACAGAGAAGCTTCGTGAAAACGTCGTCAGTTCTTCTGGAAGTTTTGCCAACAACGTTCGTTTAACTTCTTATAACAAGAGAACAGATGAAACAGCAACTACTAGTGAGTTTAAAGCCTCTTCCCCCACTCGGTCTGACGGCTTATGCTCCACGTCAGCTGAGGATTGTTTACTTCCGCTGGAAGGGAAGCTCACATCCGTGTGGTGCGTTCAGGTCCACCTGCGTCAGTTCTCTTAGGTGTAAATTTCAATCCAGTAATTAAAAAAACAAAACAAAAATATTTCAATCAATATTTAATAAGGCATCCATCTTTGAGGGGACTGCTAAAGCAGAGAGTATCTTCGGATTTGTCTATGTTGCTTTGGCTTTAGAGGTGGAAAATAATATTAGCAAGGAAATTGATCATTTACTCTTCAGCTTTGTCTGGAAAAATAAAACGCATATAAGAAAATCTTATGTAAGAAAATCTTCAATAATGAACTCATGAGAATGGTGGTTTAAACGTTCTTCCTTTCTCCACTCTTAACAATCCATTTGAGGTCTCCAAGTATCTGGAATGTGATCCTTCTACATATTCTTTCTAAAATTGGGGGCTGGAATTTTTTTTTCTAGTCTGTCAAGTCACATTTATTTATATAGCACATTTAAAAACAACAAAGGTTGACCAAAGTGTTGCACAGAGATAAAAAGGCAATAATAAATAAATTCATTAATTAAAACAACACAATCAGAAGTCAACAATCATCTAATAGGATGTTACATTGCAGCCAAATGCTGAGGAAAACAGATGTGTCTTTAATAAGGATTTAAACGAGTCTACCGTCTGGGCTGAGCGAATATGGAAAGGAAGATTATTCCAAAGGCTTGGTGCTGCCGCTGCAAACGCTCGATCACCTCTCTGTAATTACAATGTTGACAAAATCCCTATTAAAGGCCTTCTTATCCTGGTCCCTTATCTGCAAACACAATTCTCTCCTCACCACTATTTCATTTGGAACAACAAAGATACCTCTTGCAAGTAAAAATCTTTATTTTATTTTTTTTACTCTTGATTCTGGAAAAAATTCTCCGGTAAGACATCTATTTAACAAAGACGGTTGTTTGTTTAATTATCAGGAATTTTTTACAACACTATGCAACTCCTGGTGAATATGCAAAGATCTTTGGTGCTATCTCATCCAAAATTATCATGCTGTCTTGTCTTTGTGCTCCACTGGCATACTAACATTTTTTTCCTTTATATGTTAAAGTTTAGTACAGTATTTATTGCTTTGGAAATTTTAAGCTACTACGGTTATTCTGTATTTTGTTATTTTTTCGATAAAGTGCCGTTACATTTTTTTACACCAGCCGTCGATGGTTGATGACGTAATAAATCCCCGACAGACGTCGTTGATTCCTATGTTTATTTTTCGGTACCTCTAAATAAGAGACGTTGATGATCCATAATGTAAACTCTGCGGCGTTGTGTTTTAACGTTGACTCGTGTGTGGCAGCAACAGGACGATGGATTTCTGCAGGAAACAGGTGAAAGCGGACTGCGAGGAGCTGCTGAGACGCTTCCAGCAGACACAATCCGTCCGCTTCGAGATTTTCGCCAGAATATGGAGAAAGATGGCGTTCTCACAGATTTTCCAGTAGGTTTCTGCTCACTACATCCCTGTGTTTTCAACCACTGTGTTATTCACTTTGTGATAAATGTCGTGCTATGAATTAAAGTAACGACAGTTCGCCCAGTTTTCTTACTCAGTTTTCTTTTAATCGCTGTGTGTGACGTCCTAATCTGTGAAACTTCATGTTTATTTTTATTTTTATTGGTAGGTTTACTTTACAGTCTTTATTGTACATTACACGGTCAACATTCACAGAATAGTGTCCCACTTATAGACACACCCAATTTCCAGAAAATCAAAATGCATAATAATAAATAAGGTGAAAGAAGCAGCATAACACATAATCTGTCTGGTGAAAACATGCATAAACACACAGGAAATGACCGAATAAATCAAATTATTGCCAAAAGTATTCACTCATCTTTCTTCACATGCATAATGAACTTGAGTGACATCACATTCCTAATCCATAGGATTTCATATTATGCCAGCCCACTCTTCTGGGAAGGCTTTCCACAAGGTTTACGAGTGTTTATGGGAATTTTGGACCATTCTTCCAGAAGCACATTTGTGAGGTCAGACACTGATGTTGGATGAGAAGGCCTGGCTCACAGTCTCCTCTCTAATTCATCCCAGAAGTGTTCTATCAGGGTGAGGTCCGGACTCTGTGCAGGCCAGTCAAGTTCTTTCATACCAGACTTGCTCATCCATGTCTTTATGGACCTGCTTTATGCACTGGTGTGCAGTCATGTTGGAACAGGAAGTGCCCATTCCCAAACTGTTCCCACAAAGTTGGGAGCATGAAATTGTCCAAAATGTCTTGGTATGCTGAAGCATTAAGAGTTCCCTTCACTGGAATTAAGGGCCTGAGCCCAACTCCTGAAAGACAACCCCACACCATAATACCCCCTCCACCAAACTTTACACTTGGCACAATGCAGTCAGACAAGTACCGTTCTCCTGGCAACCACCAAACCCAGACTCATCCATCAGATTGGCAGAAGGAGAAGCGTGATTCATCACTGCAGAGAACACGTCTGTCCACTGTTCTAGAGTCCAGTGGCGGCCTGCTTTACACCACTGCATCCAACACTTTGCACTGTGCTTGGTGATGTAAGGTTTGGAGGCAGCTACTCAGTCATGGAAACTCATTAATGAAGCTCCCTACACACTGTTCTTGAGCTAATCTGAAGGCCACATGAAGTCTGTAGTGATTGACTCTGCAGAAAGTTGGTGATCATAAATCATCAGACTCTAGACCACACTGTTTCCAAGTATCATGTGTCAGTACACAAATACTTCACATCATTTGCTAAAAAATACATAACAAAGAATCTGTAACAGTGGCATAAACTGATGTGGAGCAATGGCTCCTTGGCTCCCTTATCGCTAGTGCCTTTTACTCAGCACTTTGGCAGCTTTATGTGTAAACTGTTCTTCCTTTACATTATGTTCATAGCTTGAGTCAATTTTAAAATGCTTTTAACTGTTTTTATTTCATTTACAATAAGTATCCTTAGGGATTGTGGTGGAGTGAGAACTGGTGGGTGGATGATGTGATTCCATCTCAGCATTTTTGTCTTTTGTTCTACAGTGCTGTGCAAAAGTCTTGAGGCACCTCAAGACCTCTCTTTTCTTTATATTTTGCTTCCAATGAGTCACGCCTTCTTGTAATATTTGTCCCTTTAGGCACAATGTTATTAGCAGTCCATCACAAAAATACATACTTTAGCAAAATCTGTGAAAAATGCCAAAGATAACACAGTTCCACAGGCATAAAGTAGTATTTTTGCACCAAACAGGTGATTCCCAAAGAGCTATTAGCCAAAAGCTTGTTACTCAGCATAGTGTGCATTGTGTCTTTAAAAAATACTGAGGAAATTGGTGAAGTTGAGGACAAAAGAAGAAGTGGTAGGCCTAAAAAAAACTATCTATCTACTATCTATTATCTGCAGGTGAACTATCTGAAAATCATGTCCTTAGGCCTGACACAGGACCTGAGAGATGCATCGGTCCCATCAGTTGATTCATCTACTGTTCTCATCGGAAATAGTCTCAGGGAAGGGTGGTTTTAAGCAGCCATTCTTAAGGAAGAGAAATAGGGAGACAGGGCTGAGGTATGCCAGATTACATAAGAACCGGACCAGCAACAGGTGGTCCGGTGTCAGGCCTAAGGTCTTATCTTAGTGTCTGCAGCCATCTGTAAAACATGGTGGAGGCCCTGTCATAGTTTGGGGATGCATTTCAGCCAGTGGTGTTGGGGGTCTTGTGAAAACTCGTGGAATTATGAAGGCAGAAATGTTTCATCAGATTTTGACCCACTATACAGTACCATCTGGAAAGCATCTGAATGGCACCAACTGAATTTTTCAGCATGACAATGATTCCAAACACACTGCATATGCAGTAAAAACATATATGATATCAGTCGTGGATTGGCCTTGCCAGAGCTCAGACTTGAACATAACTGAAGCAGTGTGGGATCATCTTACAGAGAACAGAGCAAAAGGCAGCCAGTATGCATAAGAAGAGCTTTTAATGTCCTTCAAGATGCCTGGAGAACTGTTTCTGAAGACTGCTTAAAGAAATGACAAGAAAGCTTCAGAGAGTTCAGGCTGTGTTGAAGAAGAAAAAAAAAAGAGAGAGAGAGGTAGCTCAAGACTTGCACAAAACAATAAGTTTTTGCTGGTTTATAAATGTATAAAAAATCAGACAGTTTGTGATCAAATCTGTTGTTTATTGTATCTAACACATATTTTTGGATGTTTTTATTTGCATCAGTGTTTATCAGAGTACATATTTGAGAAATATAATTATGAGGTAGCATGTCTAAGATGTTGCTCAGGATGGTGCTTTTGAATTCAGGTGTTTGCAAAGTCAGTGTTTCAAAATAAAAATGACACTCATAAAAAGTAAAAGCAGAAAAAAGCAGCAGAAGATTCTGTTTGAGCACGAGGGAACTAAAAACATACACTTCCCTCTACTGGTGAAATCTTCTCTCAGAGTTTTGTTTTTCCTCCCGCAGTGGCACTGTGAGTCACGAGAAGCGAAGGTTCAGTCGTCTGATACTGGATATGGCCTCTGCCTTCTTCCTGCCGCCGTTCAGCTTCCAGATCCGAGTAGGAGGACTTTACCTCCTGTACAGCTTGTATCAGTGCCAGTCTGCTTCACCCTCAGAGCAGGTCAGGACCGGCAGCACATGTACCTTGTGTTTAAATTGGTGGTCACACATGAATAAATCTCTTGCTGTGTCTCTGACTGCAGATCCGCCTGGCGCTGAAGGACTGGGCGGATGTGAAGATGTTTGAGAAGGATGCTATAGAGGCTCAGCACTTTGATGTGGTCTACATCCTCAAACAGCTGATGTTCTGCAAAGCTTTCCATTTCACTGCCATGCCCTCTCTGGTTAGTTTACTACCTAAATATTCTAAATATATTTTAAAGTGGGCCCATTTTATGCAGATGAGGAACAGCTAGTCAGAAGAAAGTTTCCTTAAAGGGAGGGGGAATGGAGAAAATTATATTAAAGGTCCCAAAGTTTGCCAAGAAAACATTCTCTATATGATTACACCACCAGTGACAGCAGCCTGAAGTGTTGACTGAGGCAGGTTGAGTTTGTGGATTTGTGCTGTTGTTTCTGACCTTTCATCAAAAGCCTCACCAGAAATGGAAATTCAATAGACCAGGCTGTGGCTTCAGAGATCCAGTTTTGGTGAGCTTGTGCCCACAGAAGCCTCAGAATTCTGCTCTCAGCTGACAGGAGTGGTAGTCCATCCAAGGCTAGAAACATTACATCTATTAGAGTGCGCACATTCCCCCAAATATTCAAATATTATTCAACTGCCAGGATGCTGATGCCACCATTTTTATTTGATTCTAAATTGGCTGTAGGTTTAGATGTGAGCACGAATACTAGTCTGTATCTATGTGTTGGCCCTATGATGTCAACAGCAACAGCAATGAGAAATTCCCTCAGGCAGTGATATGGATGCATTCCACCAGTCAGGATGTTTTGGATTACATCACTTTTCAGTCACAATTAATGTCTCTGTCTGGCCGTTAAGTCCTGAAGGCAGGTAAAGTTGCACTGTGGAAGTGTGAGTGTTGCACAAGTAAGATTGGACATGTTGTCATCTGGGTACTGATAGAGTGTTTTGGTGAATCTTTGAGATCTTTAGTTTCAGAAAATAAAAATAACTAGAAGCACTCTGAGAGCGCAAACCTCCGCCAAGGCCATAGGGTCACTGACGCTGTAATACGTGTATCTAAATACTGTGAAATAATCTTTCATCTTTCCCAGACAACAATAA
>JASGAU010403997.1:13962-35906 GCA_030220045.1 Australoheros facetus | reverse complement strand
TCATCATACAACAAGTTATATAACGACATTCCATCATAATATAACGAAATTTCGTTCGGAAACAACCATCCAAAGAAGAACAGACAAGACTAACATAGGGAGATGGGTGTCCGCAGCCGCAGCCGTACACTGGCGCCGCCTGCTACAATCAGTCCCCAGAAAAAGGAAACAAACACACATCATGGGATAGTTAGGTTAAAAAAAAAGACATCTGGTATGGTGCTCAAAATGAGCATCATACCAGGGTCCAAAAAACCACCTTAGCAAAGCATATTTGCACGTTTAAAGCCAGGATAGCAATATGGTGGGTAAGGGAGGGGCAGGAGGGGATGCCTTCAGCAGGTCATTCTGACCATGTCTACATGCCTAAATGATTGAGTTGTTTCCATGTGATTGTGATTAACAAGCAGTTGAACAGGCGTACCTAACAAGGTGGCTGGTGAGGGTGTATCCCACTCAAAAAGCTACACTATACTACATGTACATGACAAGCATGATAAAATTAAACACCAAGTTTTGCTCATGGAAGTGAAAGTATTGTGCAAAATGGAGTCACACAGGAACAATGTCTTCCACGTTTTTCTTCAATTACATAGAACATCCCATTTCTAGTGTGGGAAAGGTCAGTGAAACACTCTGGCCTCCTTGTGATTCTCTCTTTGCACATATTAAAAAGCATCTTTATTCTTCAGTTCAGATGATTCTATTTATAAGCTGAACATGTCCTTTATGTCTTTTTCTTCATGTAGGGTTCCTTTGGTTTTATCAGAATGATCTTAAAAGTTAATAAAACTGTAAAGAGAGGAGTCCCTGTCTAAAGTGAAATTCTAAACAGATTCCCACTCAGGTTCTACTGGAACTCTTTAAACTCTAAACATTCAAAAATAAAATGTCTACACTTTCAACTTGTTCACTTTGCAGCTTGCCAAGATGTATCCAGATATGCTGATGAATGTTCTGGTTTATGCCAGAGATGCTCCAATGATTTCCACCCAGCCTGATGCTGTTAAAGTCGTCATCAAGGCTGCAGCAAAGGCCTCCGCCATCCATCCCAATGGTACCCAGATCCCGCTGTTCACGCTCAATGCTGTGAGTTCCCTTGGTTTGGTTTCCCTTGGGGCAGAATAAATATGAGCAATCACCAGTGTCTTTGAGCTTTACGCCTCAGTTTACACTCACAGAAATTGCAGCAAACATTCTTTACCATTTCTGACACTTTCCTGACAAAACAGTGAACTGATCGGCTCTGAAATATGACTGACAGATTCAGTCATATTTACTGCAGCTGAAATTTAAACCTTTTTTTTTCCATCCAGGATTCTGCATTCAGTGGTAAAATATGGATTGATGGTGGAAAAGTGAAAGGCTCCGTGACATTGGATAAGTGAGCATAAACATGTTTAAAACTACAAAACTCAGCCTGAGTTCAT
Organism: Australoheros facetus; assembly: GCA_030220045.1. Taxonomy (NCBI): domain Eukaryota; kingdom Metazoa; phylum Chordata; class Actinopteri; order Cichliformes; family Cichlidae; genus Australoheros; species Australoheros facetus. The sequence goes on along the minus strand of JASGAU010403997.1, from coordinate 34,476 downwards.
AAACTTCATTTTAAAATAATGATGCTGTTTCCTTTCAGTTTTACTCTGACCATAGCAGAGAGTGAAGTGGGGCAATTCGAGGTAAATGTCATATTAAAAAAAAGAAAGAAAAACACCAGATTTTATGTTTGTCACGGGTCCACAGCATGTTTCTCTTTGCAGACTGATCCTTTGGAAAGGTTTGCTAAGATTGGGGCTAATGTAGCATTGGCTAAAGTGAACGGTGAGTCTTTGATACGTCTTTTTTTTTTGTCCAGTTCTCACTTTATACTACTTCCACTTCTCCATGACATTTATCTGAAAACAATGTGTATAATGTTAAACATGTACAGTAAACTAGAGCAACAATGGAGATACAAAGTATTTCCCCCTCAGAATGAAAAACTATAAAATGCTTAACTCTACTCGTATATATTTATCTAACAAACTGGAGGCAGTGAAAACAGTGTAATGTCTGCTTTCTGTCCCTCCTTTTCTGACATGTGCTTTTCTGTGGCAGAGAAACTGGGAGCAGGGTTTGCTGTACTCAGAATGAAGTACGCAGAGCTGGTGAATTCAGTTCTGAGTATGGAGGAGGTCAGTATTTGTAAAAGGACACACATTAGGACCAACGTTTGGCTCTTTGGATGAATCTTTAACTGTGAGCAGAACTTGTTGTTGGGCTGACCACTGTCTTCATTCCAAACAGGGATTCATAACCATCGCTTCAGATGCCAACGTGATCCCACCATAGAGACGCTTCAACTGACAAACATCAGACATGGGTGCTCTTCATCACAGTTCATCAAACTTCAAACCACTATCAAACTGAATGTGCCTATGTGTGTAGGAGCAGGAATGACACAATAGCTTTTATGGGGTAATGCTAAGTCTTCAAAAGTCTGAGTTGTATATCAGCAAAGTGCCTTGCTTTTTAGTATATAATCAAAACTTCAAATTGTAATTTGCACATTACACAACTTATTAAGTTTAGAAATGCTTCCAAGGTGAAAGTGTGCTGCCTGACATTATTTTTTTCTTTATAATAATGAACATAAATTTTTTTAAATTCCTTTAGATCATCTGATTAATATAAAGATGGGAAGATGATTGAATAAAGGATTAAAAGTGATTTTTACTGTAACTTTATACATTTTACAGATATGTACACTCACTGGCCACTTTATTTATACTAGTACCAGGTTGCGTCCCCTTTTAATGCCTTAATTCTACATGGTACAGATTCAACAAGGTGCTGGAAACATTCCTCAGAGATTTTGGTCCACATTGACATGACAGCGTTACACAGTTGCCTCACATTTGTCTGCTGCACATCCTTGATGCCAAATCCCATCCTACCGCATCCCAAAGGTGCTCTATTGGGTTGAGAGCTGGTGACTGTGGAGGCTATTTGAGTACAGTTTGAGATGATTTTAGTTTTGTGATATGGTGCGCTATCCCGCTTGAAGCAGCCATTAGAAGATGGTGGTCGTAAAGTATAGATATGGTCAGCAAGAATACTCAGGTATGCCGTGGTGTTTAAATGACGTTCTGTTAATACTAAACCTCAGTTTCCTGTTCTGAGCTGACAGGAGTTGCCCCCAGTGTTGGATGTGTTACCCATTTAGAGATGCTCTTCAGCACACCCCGGTGGTAATGAGTGGTTATTTGAGTTCCTGTTCCCTTCCAATCAGCTTAAATCAGTCTGGCCATGCTCCTCTGACCTCTGGCATCAAAAATGCATTTTTGGCCAGAGAACTGCTGCTCACTAGATATTTTCTTTTTCAGACCATTCTCTGTAAACCCTAGAGGTGGTCATGCAGGAAAATCCCAGTAGATCAGTACTTTCTGAAATAAATCAGACCAGCCCATCTGGCACCACCAACCATGTCACATTTAAAGTAGCTTAAATCAAACTGCTGAGTTTGAATTTCAGCAGGTCAACTTGAACTTGTCTAAGTGCCTATATCTATTGAGTTGCCACCATGTGACTGGCTGATTAGACATTTGTATTAACAGTTATCATGTGTGATGAAGTGTCTGCTGAGTTGGAATGTTGGAACAGGAAGGGGCCATCCCCCAAACTGTTTTCACAAAATGTCTCAGTATGCTGAAGTATTACGAGTTCCTTTCACTGGAGCTAAGGCCTGAGCCCAACTCCTGAAAAACAACCCCACACCATAATACCCGTCCACCAAATTGTACCGTTCTCCTTGCAACCTCCAGATCCAAACCCATCCGTCAGATTGCCAGACAGAGAAACGTGATTCATCACTCCAGAGGACACGTCTCCACTGCTCTAGAGTCCAGTGGCGGTTTGCTTTACACCACTGCGTCCGACACCGCATTGCATTTAATGATATAAAACTTGGATGCAGCTGCTCGGCCATGGAAACCCATTTCATGAAGCTCTCTATGAACTGCTCTTGAGCTAATCTGAAGACCACATGAAGTTTGGAGGTCTATAGCAATTGATTCTGCAGAAAGCTGGTGACCTCTGCGCACTATGCACCTCAGCATCCACTGACTCCGTCATTTTGCATGGCCTACCACTTCATGGCTGAGTTGCTGTCTTTCCTAACTGCTTCCACTTTGTTATACCACTAACAGCTGACTGTGCAATATTTAGTATTGAGCAAATCAACCCATTCTTTCACAAATGTTTGTAGAAGCAGTCTGCAAGCCTAGGTGCTTGGTTTTATACACTTGTGGCAATGGAAGTGGCTGGAACACCTAATTCAATGATCTGGATGAGTTTGTGAACACTTTTGGCAATATTGTGTATGTATCAATACAGTAAAAAGAGGAAAAAAAGGCAATCCTACTGTAGTTTGTCACAGCATGCTGTGCTTTTTTAAAATTCTACCACCAGGGGGCATTACCTTAAAATTAGAGGGGTGTATATAGGTTTTATTAATCCATTAAATTATACAGCAGTGGAACCTAATTTAAAGCCGTTAAAGCTTTGACACACGTCATGAACACCACATTCATGAAACGACATATCTTTATTTCAGTGTGCACACTTTAGATTTTGTTTTACATTCACATTCTTGGAATGCAACACCATCGAAGTACAAATACAAACCTATTTACAGCCACTGTTCTCAAAATGTTCCCCATAAAAAAGCATCACATTTCATGAAATGAGACACTGCATGGTCAGGTCAGAGTGTAGATAGAATGATCAAGAGCTGGACAACACATGATGAGACTGAAGAACAGAGAGTTTAAAATGATAAGTTGAACTGGAAGTACATGTGTAATGCTGTAGATCAAGAGCGCTAACTGTGGCGCATCTTGGAAGACCTGTGATGCTGAAATCCACAAAAGGGACACTTCAACACTGTAAAGTAGCTTTAGTTGTACCACAAACCGTTCTCATGTAAACTTCCATCTGCCCATTTTCTAGTGAAAATAACAACAAAGCATCAGATGGTTGTAACATCGCCATCTCCTTGTGGTATTTGAAAAATGAGTAGGGACACTAATCAATGTTAACATTGTAGCACCCGAGAGTCCTCTATGAAACAAGCAAGAAACAATTATTTAAAAAAAAAAAAAACTGCATCAAACTTACACAAAACCACAAGACAACAGCCTTTGTAAATGTTACAAATACAACATAACAAACACACAATAAAATTAAGTGTTAAGAACATACAGAGAAGGTTTGTGAATAACCACAAATACAGTTAGAATAAAGTGTTATAGGGTGTAAAACTGGTTATTTCCATCTTTCCATCTCATGTAGGCACAGTACGTGACCCTGAACGTAACCCTGCAGGGCTCCAACAACACTGGTGAGCGTTCACAACACACTAAACACTGGTGAATGCTTGCACGCTGCTCAGTGCCCACTCTTACTTGCACCCTTCAAGGACTTTCTGCCACTTTAAGTACACATGCTGAAAATAAGTTAAACATTCAAGTATTCACATTCTCATACTGTAACACTTAACTGTACAGCACATCACTGTAAGGAAAAAGAGACTTCAGAAATCAAGTATTCTTTAACCAAAACTCGACCACAGTGACCCAGAAGAGAAACCCACTTCTGAAGACGGGTCCACCATGCTCACAGCTGTGGCAGATAAACAAGTAGCTGCCCACCAGAAGTATCAACTATTCAACAGTCCGCTCCACTTAGTTTAAATACATTGAGATGTTTGTTAAATAACAAGCCTAAGCTGACCTTCATTGCTCTACAACACCTTCGCACTGACCCGTGACTGCTTTGAACCCCTTACATAGTTTGACTCTCAGACTTCCTGATGGCACAAATATGATCCACCCACATGCCGGCTCCTTTGATTGCCAGCACTTCCACCTGTCATACAGTGGCTCTACTTTCAGCCTGTCTGCATTGTAGCTTTTGGTTTTGAGACATTTCGGTCAGTTCTGCTGTTCACAGCATGGACAGTTGATCCAGAAGCTCACAGAAAAGTCACTCCATTTGAGCCATCCACTGCTTGTTTACAAAGATTTGAAATCAATGATGAAATGTGTGAGACAATGGGGAGAACCTGGTTAGATGATTCTGAGGCACCCTGTGAATTACAAATATTAAAGAAAAAAAAAAAAGGCCTTCACATCACAAGACCAAGTCCGAGCTTCAAGTGCAGTCCAATTTAAACTTGTTTATTTTTTTAAACTGTCATCAGCTCAACGCTCCCCCGTCACTGCCTGCGGCGACCGCTGTAAAAACTTGTGGGCGCAGACTGCTGAGGAAGGACCAACAGTGATCTCATTACAAAAAAAACGCAGGGCCAAAGGATGAGGCTGTGGCTTATAGGCTGTGTTGGCAGATGAGGTGATGTCCCCTTTGAGGGGAAAATGTCAGAGAAGCCCATCGGTTCATGATGGTGGAAGCAAGCGGCCGGGAAGACCGGAATCATTTGTCTGCAACTGCTGCTGCCATGGAAGAGCGCATGGTACCACGAGCAGTAGCTGCCAGCTCGTCAATTTCTGTGTTTAACCTTCTGATAACCCACTCCATCGCCTCCCGACCCTAAAACAGACAAGTGTTTTTTATTATAATGCGCAGTGATGAGGATTTTGTAACAAGAATAGTTTAGCCATGTTATCAAGGTGAGTTTAAGGGGGATTTTAAAGGCAGCTTCACCTTGCTGGCGTTGACAGATATGGTTTTGGCCATGAGACCCTCAAGGTGGTTGCTCAGACTGACACCTTTCACACTGATCAGAGCCTCCTGTGTCAGCACCGTCCTGAATACATAGAAAAGTCACAAACACAGCTAAAACAATCAATTATGTTCCAAAGTTTAAAACCTTTTTGCAAAAGACAAGATCAATAATATTAAGTTGGGTTTTTTTTTTATGAATTTAACTTCAACTTGACAAACACAGAAGGAAAAGCTGAGTCCCTTACTTTTCCGGGTCCTGTGGATGTGGCTTGTATGTTAACTTCTCATCCACAGACACAAGGTTAGTAAAGGAAATCTATAAAAACAAAATATAGCTGGAATCAGTCTTTTTACATTACATACACAGTCAGGCATTTCACTTAGCAGCAGTTGTAGTAGGAACAGTAGAGGCAGAGCCTTGAGTCCATGCTGATCACACCTGCTTCTTGTAACAACTCCTCAAACCAGGAAACTGGTAACATCAGTACAAAGGTACTGCTGGATATCCAAGAATTATTCATTACATTACATTGCAAGTGAAAGGTTGCTGATTCAATCGCAAACGGAGATACAAATCCCTTTGGGGATGCATTGGGAAGGGCATTCAACGTAAAATTCTCCCAAATTGTGAATTAGATGCGACCGTTTGAACATGGTCTAAAGACAACTCCCAATCAGATTTCCATGGGAATGTCTCCACCATGACACTCAGGTTACTCGGCTATACTCGAGTAGAGTTGAGGTGAGTAGACACTAGTGGAAAGGAGGCAATAGTGTCTTTAGCAACCCTCACATGGAGCAACAATGTCAAATCCACAGTGACAGAACTGCTGAGTAAACAAATAAATACAAAAATAACAACTCTTGGTTTGAAGTGAGCTGTGTCACTGCTTTTCTTTAGGAGCTATATAAACGTAAAGCATAACAATGTCACTTTAAGGTCTATGTCAAGATGAAGCTTACTAAAAGTATTTGTCAATCGAACTCACGTTTGTAGATTGCAGCTCAAAGATCTTCTCTTTGGGGTCCACTACTGAATGTTCCTGGACATACGTGCATGTTCTTGTTACCCCAAACATCTGCGGGAAAATATATATGACACTTGAGGCAATGAAAAACAATTTACAAATCTAAACAAATAATCACATCGTGTCATTTCTACCATCCTCTGACTCACCGACTTGGCCAAAGAGGGGAGCCCCCACTCTGTGCTGAGCAGTCTGGTGCTGTGTAACCGTCCCTCTGTGTCCACACCTCTGTTCAGAACATCCACACCAAAGACACTGGGGTTCATGGGATTGGGATACTTCTGCATGGCAGCGTTGGTCACCGTCTCCCATGGGTGGCTGTTTAAACAGATTTCAAGAAACAGCATGTTCTTAAAGGTAATTTAACATTCTGGTAACTGCAGGTGAAAATGAGTCAGTGTTTGCTGAAGAAAATATGCTTAGTGTGCGTTCTGTAACATCTTCATTTCTGATTTTAATAATGCAAACGCTACTTAAAAATCCACTATACCTATATTTCACTCATCTTACAAACAACTGCAAGAAAAAGGACCATTTGCATTATGCACCTATATCTCAATCGAAATAAGTGTAGAAGTGAACCACAGTCAAGTATTTGACAGACTTGGTTTGATTTCCTACGGAAGCCGAGAGCGGCCATGGTACGTATAAACTTTTTTTCTGATGGTTTTCTTGAGATAACGAGATGAATAACTCGTTATCTCGAGAAAACGGTAATCGTTATCTAGAGAAAACAAACTTTGTTTTCTCGTGATAACGAGTTAATTTACCGATGGTTTTCTCGAGATCACGAGATGATTATCTTTTCTTTAATGCTCATGATCAGTTTCTCAGTGTTCTTAAAACTTTTACAAGAACGGCCTTGGACTGGTGTGACAGGCATTTGAAGAAAGGAAATTGAAGAAAGGAATCAGGTTTAACAAACACTAATCATCCCGTTACAAACAAAGTTCGTTTTCTCGAGATAACGAGTTATTTATCTCGTTATCGCGAGATAACGATTACCGTTTTCTCGAAAACCATCAGAAAAAAGTTTATACGTACCATGGCCGCTCTCGGCTCCGTAGGATTTCACTTGTTTGCGTGCAGAAAGGGTTTAGCGCTTTCAGTACATTGCAATGCAAGTAGCAGATGGGATGCATTTACGGCTCCAAGCGCTTCATTATAAGAAAAACAGTCAGATCCGTTCATGCGGCGCTTTAATTTCAAGCCCTTTGTAAAGCACCTTTGCCACCAACTTGCCGCTTAGTGGACAAGCCGCTACGTTTCCGAGCCACAGTGGCTCCAATGAAGGAGGAAACAATTTTGTGCAAACATTGCCCGCTTTGAATGCGATAACATCACTGACGGTGAATCACAATAGGCGTCTGTGTCTGCGGACAGGCGGGCGGGAGGAGAAACGCCCCCCATCTGCAAAGCGCAGACTCACATCATCAGCATCACCGTTTTCTCTGGAAACGTCCAGCAGTGAGCTAAAACACCCAGAAGTCTTATTTATCGATAGCTGTCAAAACGAGCAAAAAGTGAGCAGAAGATACACGAATCATTTTATTGGGATATAACGGCAGGGCCGTTCCCGTGACAGACCGACCATTATGTAACGCTCTCGGTCCTTAATGTCAAACACGCGGGAGATTATCTCCCCATCTCCCACCCCCGTGGTGAATATCAAGACAGACGAAAAGCATTTACCCTGGAATGTTGCTATAACCCTGAACAAAACGGCACAAAGCTCAAGGCAAAAGTTAACTGACTTATGGTCAGAGCAACTTCGACAAGAAGTAAATGCAACAAACGCAGCCGTGTGCTATAAACTTCAAACGCCGTGAGAAGTCAAAAAGCCATTTCGAAACATTATATATATATATATATATATATATATAAATAAAGTAAACGTGTTAGGTAAGTTGACTGAAGCGAGGCGCCTTTGTGTTACCTAACCTATCCGCAACCCGAGTAGCTTCGCCCAGACAGTACACGGAGCCACGAAAACTGATTATATAAGCGGAAACTGGCTATTTAACAACCACACTTTATAAAACATCGCCTCAGAAAGAAGAAATACTCACTTGAAAATGTGCTCTGACGTCCAGATCTTCATTTTTAAACCGGTTTTTCTGTCAGAGCACGGGAACCGGTGACAAATGACAGCGTGACCGCGGAGAGGAAGGAAGGAGGGTCTGAAGGAGCAGCCTTTGACGGTGTCTGAGCACTGACGCGCCCCCTACTGGCAGAGAGTGCCGCTGCCTTCCAGAACAATCTATCCGTCATTGTTTACTTGTGCCTACATGTTTTGTTTTTTTTAAATATTGAGTTTTACAAATGAGCATTTTCTAATTTTTTATAAAATAATTGTAGGTTATCCTTGAAGTGTTTGAAATATAATTCATTTACAGCTGTTATATGTTTATATTACTTTCACAGCTTATGGGTGCAACTGAGGAGTGTCGTGAGGAGTGTGATTCAAGTGTACATGTATGTAATAATCAAAAATTTTTTTTTTATTGCATAAGCGCCTTTGTCACTTTGGGTGAATTCAATTAGAAATAGGAGAAATGTTTTCACTTTTTAAAAATTGCTACCATCCTTCTTATTAAAAGAAAAAAAATATTTCCACCCATGTCTGATACCTGTTGGCATTATGGGTAACAGGAATTCCAGCTCTGCCAAGCAGCTCTTTTAGGTCCAGAGACTTGAGTTTTGGCACTCCAGTCATAGCAAAAATGCATTAGTTCAAACATTTGTGTGGCTTAATATCACAGCACAAGAGATTTACATTGTCTGGACAGAATTAATCAAAGTGTTCATGTGGACATGACTATTTATAACAGCTACTTAAAGCATCAAACTTTACACCACTTATTTGCTGTGTGTTAATAGATTACCTTATGAGAGCAAAATTACCTCTGCTGGCTCTCTGACCTTAGTATTTGCCCCCAAATGCAAATGCTCAGCCAAAAGGCCCAGCAGCTTAACCCTCCATAACCAGCGTAGCACTTCATGCGCAGAACATCACCAGCAGAAAAGAATATTTGATGAAGCTTTCACTTTTTTTTAAATTGTGGCTGATATAGTGCCTCTATGGATTGACATTAGGGTTTAACTTTGTAATACAGTAAGCTAAAGTAAGACAAACAACCCCATGCTGAGTTGTCAGAGCACAGCAGGTTTTGTGGTATTTATTGTTTTAATAATCAAAGTGACAGGACACACCTGGGCTACAAAACACACCTGTCAGTGACATGTTCTAATACATTTGCTCAGAAGAGAAATGGGTGGGTTCACACGAAAAGTGCTATCTTCTGAACCGAACAGTTGTTTTCTAATATATCTCTATTTAACATTTTCTTTCTAACACTTGTGCTGCTGTAACAAGTGAATCTCTCCAGTGTGGGATTAATGAATAAAGTCTATATCTATCTAAAGTTGATGTCTGAAAGCCATTTCAAGCCCCCCAGTTACCAGTGCCTAAACCAGTATCTGACAGTTCCATGTAGACATATAATGTCACTATGTGAATAATATGAAGTAATGACAATGACATAACCTGAATATACGCAGCCTCTACAAAAAAAGATCCTGGTCTCTGTTGCTATGGTAACAATGGAAGTCTTCAGATGGAAACTAAAACTTGGCTGTACCATAAAGCTGCTGTACAGCGGTAATCTGAAAGAGAAGCTTTATTTTGTCCAGAGTTGGAATTCTCATTTAGTCAAACCTGTTAGTGGGAGATGTTTTCTCCAGTGTTTTATTATTATTGTTATTAGGAGGAGGAGGAGTAACAGCAGTAGTAAAATAATTTCATGTCAAAGATTCACATTTTCCCACAAGTCATTTGACCTTATTTATTTAATAAGCAAGGTAACCTCTTCTACTTGCTATATTAATCAAACAATGTCCTATAAACCCTCTGTATTAATTAATGTTTTATGTGTAGACATGCAGTATTTTATACTACATAATCAATACATCAAAGCAGGGACGTCTAACTCATTGTGGGTCACAAATAGCCTACTTTTATCTTAAGTAGGTCCGACCAGTGAAGCTCCTCTTTTTGTCAGTGTAACAAAGTTTAACTACACATTTAATCCCTGTGATATCTTAATATAAGAAAAAGAAGGGCAATTTCAACAGTATGTCTCCGTTTTTATACATGATAAAGCAATGCTGTTGTAGTGAATGAAAGAAACCTGTCAGCATAATTATTTAGGTTTAAACAATGAGAAATGAAAGTGTAAAATCACAAAAAAAGTTCAGGGAGCTCATTGCGCAGACTGTCCTGTAATTATAAAACAGAAAAGTTTTGTTAATTCAGAGAAAATGCCCTTCTTTTTTCCCCGTGGACCCATTAAAAAAAAATCACTAGTAGACAGTGAAAAAAAGAAATTTGTCATTTAATTGTTTATCTATTGCTTAATCTCTTTGGTGTCATATGAATGGCAATGGGAGGAGTCTTCATCAGTAGAAAAACCTGTAACACTTATGAAAATACAGTTAAAACCCCCAAGTTTATGCCATCCTTCACATTTTCCAAAGCCATCCATTGATCCGGATTGGAGTCTTTGCCCGGCCCCCGGGCCTTAAGTTTGATACCTTTGGATTAGCGACAGACGTTGTCCCTGGAGGTGGGACAAGTAGGAACAACTGTCAATCATGATCAAACGTTGTTTTATTGGCTGGGGGGGAGTCTTGCGTTTGTTAAATACGTCATCACGCACACATCTGACCTGTCCTTGAAGCTACAACACAGGCAAGATGGTGGCATATTGGAGACAGGCAGGCCTGAGGTATTAAAAATAAAAATAATGCATGTAGTTACAATCAAGTGTTTGTGGTAAATGTTGACTGTGTGATTTGTAACAAGGTTTATAATGATAACCGAATACTCTGTTGAAGAACATGCTAGTTTTGCTATTAAGTCTCAATTTAGCCACATAGCTAGTATCGTATTTTTATTAACGATAGTGTTTCCCACCATACGCGTTTAAACGATGGCCGTAGCGTTGCCTCGTAACTGCGTGAGGTGTAACTCTTTGTGATAATGCATAACTTGTTAATGAAGAAGAGGTTGTTTTTGTCTCTTGCAGAATGATCAATGTCAGTAGCATTTAGCATGCGGCTAACCTGTGTGTCCTCTCTGCAGCTACATCCGCTTCTCCGCTATTTGCGCCAGCGCGGTGCGGGCTGCTCTGAAGCCGCAGATCAAAGCCGAGGCGATAAAGGCCGCAGAGGCCAACGTCAAAGTCCTCAAAATTAAAACAGCATGTAAGTTCATCATATGTTTAAGTTACCCACGATTTTATGATCCCAGACTGTGTCGTTGTCAAGGAGAGGTGGCTGTGACAGTGGTGTTAGTGTCAGACTGAGGCGAAAGGTTTTGTTATATTTGATCATTTTTACTGTTGCACAAATATTTAAGAATCCGATTAATGTTTTACTTAGTCGAGGTGGAGCCACCCTTGCATATGAATTTATAATTAACAACAGTAAGTAACAATGGTTTAGGAAATGTAAGTATAAATTAACAATTAAAATACTAAGGTTCTCTGAATCATATTAAAATTAAGCATTTGAGAAAATGTATTTAGTTGCCTTTCAGCAGTGGCCACAGACATTAACAGGTGGTGATTTGCTATTATTACCTTTAACTGTACTTGAGTTGAGGTATTGTTCATCCTTATCAAGGTGCTCTGAAGCAAACAACTTAATATAACATGACACCAACATGACACAAAAGTCTCCAACGCATTCTTTGTGTTGAGATGAAAAAGCAGACCCAAACTTTTACATTGTCAGCTTCTTTATCTGTAGAAATGGCATAAAAGTTGGATTAAGTGGACAGTTCTTTTTTATGTTTTTTTTTTTTTTTTTTTTTTTTTAATTNCTATTGCCCTGATAGACAAGGGCAGCCTTTATGTGGCTGAAATTAGTTTAATCCTTGCAAAAAACATATTTTCATGAGGTTCTTTTCATTAAAGTTTCTGCTCTTCTGCTGTTTTCCTTTCAGGATGTATGACCATGATATAAATATTTTTTTCCTGGGTTGTGAAGTCCCTCAACTGACCTGTCCTGCACATTGAGAAGGAAAATAAATGCTGGGTAACACCAAGATGATGTTAAGAAACTGGGGACCTGGATGACACTGCTTTTTTTTTCCTCTTTCATTTGTAATTAAAGTTGTATTAAAGATGGATGTTGGAATGCTGTTGTTTCCTTGTGTTCTTGCATTTTTAGTTAATATACTGTGATAATTACAGTGCTGCACAATGAGACAATTATTATTGTCAAACACTTTTTATTTTGATATAAAGTGATGGAGTAGTCTTCATAGTCATATACAGAAACAGTATTTACAGAGGTTTGTGACTGGAACCATGAGTTTAATGGTAATTTTATTATCAGAAGTGGATCTCATCTTTTTCTGGGGGGGGGGGTTCAATAAAAAAAAAAGGTTCAAAACCATTAGAAAGCATGCATTAACCAATGGCATGAAAAACAAATTGCAGTATAAAATAAATAGGGCCTTTTAACTCATAACTGCAGTTAATGAGTAATATGAGTTAATGTCACCAGTGATATAATTTATTTTCCTGTAGGTAGCCATTTAAATTAATTCAATTTTTCTTTCTTCACCTCCCTCATTAATGACCTGTAATTAGTCTGTAATCATATGAGGAAAGGTTCTTGGCTGTATTACATATCAATGTCTGACTTTTCAAATCGTTAGCAATGATTTACTGAGCAGCTTATGAACATTTCTCAACTTGCCCTGTCACTTCAGGTCAGAGGCCATGATCGGTAAGGATAAGCAGAGTCACTGCATGAGTTCATGATTAAAAACATATTTTCTAATTAGATATTCATGCTGATGCTCCATTTTTTATTTATTTGACATCATGTGGACACTTTAATATCCTGTACTAGTGGTATGCCACGGATCCCTAGCTGTCTTTCTTCTCTCTGGTCATCTTGATCATGGTCTCTGGTGATCGATAGAGGAAGATGAGTTTCTCAAACAGCGTCTCCTCTAGCTCCATCTCTCCTGTCTCGCGGACCACAAAAATGTCTGTGCAGAGCTTCAGGACTCTGTCGACACATGGCAGCTCCTCGAACATGATGGACCTGGATATCCCATTGAAGAATTCCCTGACAAACTTTCCGATGACTAGCACCACTGACATGTAAAGACCTACAATTCTGTAGTGGAGAGGGAAACAGGACAGGTTCTGTATTTAAATGAGTCCACAGCCATAAGAAAGATTTCCTGACAGTACAGTTAAGATCTGTCGTTACCTACCCGTGTCCAGCCAAAAACCCCAGACTGGAGGGGCTGACTTTATCATTGAATACCACTATCTCAATGTTTTGACATTTGTGATCAGAGGAGGTGAGAACTGGGGAGCACTCCTCCACCATCCACCACTGGTCTGCCTCTTGCTTTGATGTCCCATTGACCTGCTGAAGCTTGATTGACATGGGCCTGAAGAAGGCCAGCGGCTGAAGGTCTGGACGGTCTGTCAAGTCTAAGGGATATGTGGTTAAAGTAAAGTGCATGTTTGAAATAGCAATGATGAGGAATATGATTGGTTTCTTTGATCAGGTGAGGAATTTCTAGAACCCAGAACTCACTCAAGACTGAAAAAATCCAAATAAAAATAGGTCATAAGGACTACCAAGAGTGAGTACCCTGGGTATTAAAAGAACTCTGTACTTTGTGACTTATAAAATAATCATCTGTAATATGGAAAATGTGCAGTAACTAACCTACTTTCATCCTGGTTGCCATTTTGGACTCTGGTCCTTTGGGACCCCTGATGAACTTAGGCAGCAGAGAATTAATGATCCTACAGAGAGAGAAAAACACTTTAATGCCATTATGTTTTCAAAATATTCACTAATGTTGCACACTGGAGCCCTCCAGGGTTGACTGGGTTCCCTCCCATTAAATTTAGTGTTGTGTTTAACTGCAACAACTTTGCAAAAGCATTCTATTTCCTCTGAGCTACAGAGACAAGCAGAGCTGTATTACAACTTCACCCAGCACAGCCAGACAGAACTGCAGCAGCCACTCTTATTTACATTTTCTAACTATGAGTTTATCTTACTTTCCATCATTGTTTTTTCATTTTTGTTTGATTTAATTGACATCATAATAAAACATGCAAGAACTGTTTGATTGTGCGTTGACTGAAACTCACACAGGTATGCTGCTGTTGCCTTTAAGCATTTGCACAATTCCTTCCCTCAAGGTTTTGTCGTCAAACTTCACGGTGTGCTCTCCCACTGTCTCTGCATTCATTGATATGGATGCATTCCTTAGGAGGAGAACATATCACAAGTGCCAGTGTTTTTTCAGTGTCATGTGCATTGGTGCAAAGTGCAGCCAAAGATTTGAAATTGTAGGTACTGAACAAAAATTTCAAGAAAAATATCCACAAAGTAAAAAGAAACAAGGAGTTGGCTTTTGCACATGTCCAAGGACAGGACTGATAGACTTTTGAACCCCTAATAAGTTGATATGACAATATAAATACAGTTATGTGATAAACTAAGCACACCCTATGAAGCAGCAGCTTGCAGAACCAACCTTAGCAGCAATAATTTGAAGTAATTGTGTTCTGTTTGACTTTATCAGTCTGTCACATTATTGTGGAGGAATTGTGGCCCAGTGTTCTTTTTTATAACATTGTTTCCGTTCATTGAGGGTTAGTGAGCATTCTCTTAAGCTCTGTTAAGATCCTACCACAGCATTTCTACAAGCTGCTTGTGGCTGCTCCCTTTGGAGTCACCACAGCAGATGGATCAGCATATTTGATTTGAGAGAGTTTTATGCTGGATGCACTTTATGATGCACCCCTCCCAGGGATTTGTGTATTAGGCGATTGTGTTAACCACTACACAATGGAGTCACTGACTGGATCATTGCAGCACCTTGATTCTTTTTCTTTTTCAGTCATTCTACTGTGGATTTGCTGCTGTGCTTGGGATCATTGTCCTGTTGCATGACCCAGTTTCAGCCAAGCTTCAGCTGTCGGACAGATGGCCTCAGATTTGACTCTGGAATACTTTGGTACACAGAGGAATTCATGGTCAACTCAATCACTGCAAGGTGTCCAAGTTCTCGTTTCAAAAACAAGCCCAAATCATCGCCCCATCCACCACTGTGCTTGACAGTTGGTATGAGGTGTTATGCTGTGTTTGGTTTTCTCCAAACGTGCTGCTGTGCATTATAGCCAGACATCTCCACTTCAGCGTCATCTGTCCGAAGGACATTGTTCCAGATATCTTCCAGAAGTCTTGCTGTACTGCCATATTCTATTTAAAGAGAAGAGGCTTTCTCCTGGCAATCCTTCTAAACAAGCCATACTTATTCAGTCTTTTTCTAATTGTACTGTCATGAACTTTACATTTAACATGCTGAGACCTGTAGAGACTGAGATATAGCTGCTGGTTCTTTTGTTTCTATGAGCATTGCATGGTCTGACCTTGGTGTGATTTGCTGGGACATCCACCCTTAGGAAGACTGTGCCATTGTGTTAAACACCTGAATGCTTTAGACCTGCAAACTGCCAAAAATTCTGCTTTCATAGAGGTCCTCAAAGTTGGTGAAAATTATTTAATCAAGTGCATTTGATTAGCAGCTCCTGGCTGCTGTTTCCCCTCTTAATTCTTTTGTAAGTAGCAAGGGTGTACTTAGATTTGTACAAGAATGTATGGACACAACATAAAATACACAGATGCATACGTTCACACATTTAACTTACCTACATGTATGAATATAAAACTTTAAGAAAAATAATTTTATAAATTAAAAAAAAAAAAATTTTTAATGAACTTTTATATCCTTCCTTGGCTCAACAGAAGCAGAAATGATCTACATGTGAAATACACACACACACACACACACACACACACACACACACACACACACACACAGACTGACCTGAGCAGTGTCCAGCGTAAGGTCACATATATATGAGATGAGTTGCTGAGCTCCTGTATCATGGCCGTTCGACTGGCTGGGCTGATGGTCCACAATAAACTGGCATCACTCTTGATCTTAGCAACAAGAATGTCCTCGACTTCATAGTTCATTATGAACTGCATAGCAGACTGAGAGAGAAATTGAAAGAGGATTAGGGACCGAAGTTATTTCAAGAAATGCTACTGCAATGTTCTGTTCTGTTTAACATTCAGATAATGATATTTCTGTCAACAAACTAGTGTTTATATAATACAAATGCAGCATAAAATCCATGTCTTAATATGGTAAAGTGAGTCCACAGAGGGGTTAAATAATAAATGTAAGAAATGTAGTGTCATCTGAGATATATATCGATCAGGCATAACATTATGACCACCTGCCTAATATTGTGTTGTTCCCTTTTGCTGCCAAAACAGTCCTGGCCCGTCAGGGCATGGAGTCCACTAGACCCCTGAAGGTGTTCTGTGGTATCTGGCACCAAGATGTCAGCAATAGATCCTTTAAGTCCTGTAAGTTTTGAGGTGTGGCCTCCATGGATCTCACTTGTTTACCCAGCATATCCTACAGATGCTCAATTGGACTGAGATCTGAGGAATTTGGAAAGTAGGACACCACCTCAAACTCATTGTTGTGCTCCTCAAACCATTCCGGAACCATTTTTGTTTTGTGGGAGGGCACATTATCCTGCTGAAAAAGGCCACAGCCACCAGGGAATAGTGTTTCCATGAAGGTGTGTACATAGTCTGCAACAATGCTAAGGTAGGTGGTATGTGTCAAAATAACATCCACATGGATAACAGAACCCAAACCGGCAGATGTGGGACCTATGGATTCTTGGAGACCCAACATTTAGACTTAAGTCTGACACATGTGCCTTAGAAACTGCATGGCATGGAAGCCAAGAGAATAAATCAGATGTTCTCCACTGAACCATCCAAGATGTACTCTCAGTGGCAGGGGAACAATATGAGAACAACCCCACCAAGGCTGGAAATAGAGCAATACTAGAAGAGCATATGGGAGAAGGATGCATCACGCAACACCAATGCTCAGTGGCTAGTGGATCTAAGAGCAGACCACAGCAACCTCCCTGTACAAGGTCCAGTAACCATCACAGTGGCAGACATCCAAGAAAGAGTCTCAAATATGAAGAGTTGGACAGCACCAGGCCCTGATATGATCAACACCTACTGGCTAAAGAAGCTAACTAGACTCCATGAGCGCCTGGCAGCACAAATGAACAACCTGCTAATGGCTAAGACACACCCAGAATGGCTGACAGAAGGCTGGACAGTCCTGATCCCCAAGGATCTCCAGAAGGGACCAGTCCCATCCAACTACCAATAACCAGCCTCAGCACAATATGGAAACTCCTGTCAGGCATCATAGCAGCTAAGATGAGCAGGCACGTGACACAATACATGAGCAGGGCCCAGAAAGGAATTGGCAGAAATACCAGAGGAGCAAAACTGTCATGATCCTGGGTTTGTTGACCCAGGATGAGCCTTGGCTCCTATTTATGTTAAGCTGTTGTTTATTGTGGTTTTGCAAATTTGGGTTTCGTTTTCTTTTTAAGACAGTCTTTTATTGTTATATTTTCTGGTTATGTTCCTAGTTTTAGTGTATTTGTTTCCTCAGGCCTCTTTAGTTTAGCTATCTGAGTTTTGTTCCTGGTTAGTTATGTTTTGTTTCCCTCAGTGTACCTGCCTCGTGTGTCAACTCTGCATCCTTGTCTCATTAGTATCATTCTGTGCACCTGCCCTCCCCAGCTGCTCCCACTTATCTCGTTACCCATGTGTATTTATTGTCTGCATTTTGCCTTTGTCCCTTGACGCGTCATTGTTGGTCTGATCCCGCTGTGTAGCTTTATGTTCACGGTCAATCCAAGTTAGATTCTAGTGTGTTTGGTGTTTGGTAATGTACTGTGCTCAAGGTTAAAAAGCTAAAGTCCAAGTTTAGTCCCTGCCTCTGGAGATCTGCTTTGGGGTCCTCTGCTTGCTTGCCACAACAGTTACCTGACAAATAGCAGCTACTGGTAGATAGAGCAGTCCCTCCATACTGTAAGAGCAGACTGACCAACCTGTGCACCGCCTGGATTGACTACAAGAAAGCCTGTGACTCAGTGCCTCACATATGGATCCTGGAAGGCCTGGAAGTCCCGAGGTCAAAATGGGATACGCCCCCAAGGGTGGTTGAGTACGACGGAGCTAAGATCCTGTGGGACTTCGAAATACAGACGGACAAACTGGTGATGGCTAACCAACCAAACATATTAGTGGTGGACAAGCAGAGGAGAAAGAATGTAGTGATAGATGTACCAAGCAACAGTTAACATCAATAAGGAAGAACGCAAGGGCTAAGAGAAGAGCTAGAGAGGATGTGGAAGGTGAAGGTAACAGTGGTCCCTGTGGTAACTGGAACACTCGGGGCAGTGACCCCCAAACTGGGAGAGTGGCTCCAGCAGATTCCAAAAACGTCCTCCGAGATCTCTGTCCAGAAGAGCACAGTCCTGGGAACAGCTAAGATATTGCGCAGAACCCTCAAGCTCCCAGGCCTCTGGTAGAGGACCCGAGCTTGGAGGAGGAAAAAGACCGCCCTCAGGGCAAGTGGGGAATTTATAAAATTACGTTTTATTATATCATCAATGTAAATTGTATCTTCTTATATTGTAAGAAAATATGAAGAAAAAAAAACACAAACTGCCCTGTTTTACAAAAAGTCAATCTGTGGTCTTAAGAAAAGCCAAGCAATAATGTACAGTATCTGCACTAATGCTCTGGTTTTCAGCTGTAATAACTGAGTGACTGCGTGCTCCTATGGTCATAGGTGGTATTATTACAGTTAAAACTGAGATCATAAATTTGTAGTTTTATAATTATTCTTCAATGGAGATGTATTATGTTAATGAAGCAGATATACTGGAGTTTTGTTGCGTTATGCATTTGTATTTGCAGCAGAATAAAGTGTGTCTCACTGGATGAGTTGCATAAACTTTGGTGAGCCTGTTGAATTTGGCTTCTGTGTAGGGAACCAAGTTCTGCTCCTGGGCGCTCATGGTGAACAAAGGCTGTGAAAACACACAAAGAAGCAGCAGAGAATAAATACATGTATACATATGTATATAAACCATAATTCTATAGTGATTGCTTTTTTGTGTTTAATGCTAGCAAGTATTGATGCATTTTTCCATAAGACATTACTTTGCCATTTCACCTTAGCAAGAAACACAGATTATATAAATAATATTAGAAGGCAGGCAGCTTTACTGTTTCAGAATATTCGTGCACAAAGACAAAAACTGACTTCGTATCCTGCAATGCTGAGCTGGATAGAGACGTCTAAAGGCTGATTGGTCACTCCGGCTGCTGACTGGACCAGTGACATGAAGAGGAGTGGGAACCAGATGATGCTGATGAGAGCAAAGATGAGGAAACCTCCCATTCCATATTTCACCACCTTCTTCTTCTTCTGCCCCGGAGGGTGTGGGTATTTCTGGAAAAATTACAAATACATTACCATTAAAAGTGATTTAGTCCACTGGGTAGAAAGAAAATCCTATTTTTTTTTTTTAGCCTGTGTCCCATCACATGTGATTTTTATATGACCAAAAGTTCTCAACACATATTTAACCTACCACAGTGCAGTACAATACTACTGAGATTAGAAAACAAAAATAATTTCAATTACTTTCTTAATGCACGTTAAAAACTCTTGCTTACTTTCTCAGACTCCCTCCAGCACTTGAGGACAAATATGTTTGCGTAGATATCTTCAACACAAATCCAACTGGAGAGCGACAGAGTGGTGTCAGTCCAAACCCAATCCATCACCGCCCTCAGCTCTGTCAGGAAGGGAACCAACCGAAAACTGAAAGAGGAGAGGAGAGCAAAAAAATAAAACAGAGACATTGTAAAACATGTGACATGTACGTGTATTTATGTTGGTGGTTAATTAGATGTTGTAACTAATGTTATAACTATTATTGTACCCTTGGAAGAGGAAGAGGTTCAGGTAGTTGTAGTTCTTGGTGAGGAAGTTACCCAGGATGCGGTTTGGGTAGCCACATTTGATCTGGTACGCAGACAGACCGAAGTAGATGCACTTTACAAAGTACCACAGCTGAGCAACCGGGTTTCTGTTGAACCTCCTGGAGCAAATAATCAGAAGAGATATCAGATTTTGCTCCTTTAATTGTCATGGATCAGACTCATTTATTTTTATTTTTACATAGTTTTTTTATTTCTATTAGACCATCACCCAGTAATTACCAAAATCATTTTTATGTTTCTGTAATGGTACAATTGTGTGGGACCACTTGGCATAAAGTAAAAAAAAAAAGTGTGCGTGTGTGTGTGTGTGTGTGTGTGTGTGTGGGG
>JASGAU010403997.1:0-13940 GCA_030220045.1 Australoheros facetus | reverse complement strand
GTACAAAGCAAATGCAATCTGTTTCTGTTTTGTTACTTTTAGACATTAATTTTAACCTTGAATGTCTTTTCTATTACAGAGGTTTTTATAAAGCCTTTACAAAAAGAAAACCCAAACAGATTCTCCTGTTCACTCTGATATTTCTACTGTTTACAGTTTATGAAGAGACCCTGAAATGTTCTGTGTAAAAAATGAGAAGAAGAAGAAATCGTTATTGAAGTCTGACCTCTCTGTGACACCAGGGAGAATGAAGAACATCCAGAAGTGTATGCCGAACACCAGGACCACCTGAAAAACACACTTTCCTAGCAGAGACTTCTTGAGGTACAGGGCCCGGTCAACTATCATGGTACCAAACTGGATCAGCAGCATGACCAGAAAGGCCTCTGGAACCTGGTCTTCTGACAGTGACTCTGTAATGTCAGCCGCTGCAGAGTATTTCTACAGAGTGACAAAATTTGCCTCATCATGTCAGAAGCAAACAACTTTTATTGTCACATACACATGCAGTGAAATTCAGTCTCTCCATTTACATCACGCATGCAGTACTTAGCACACACACAGCACAGCATGCGGAGCAGGGGGCAGCACCTCAATTTTCCCATGCCAGTCTGAGGGTTCTCTGAAGCTTCTTCCCCCGATGGTAAGGTAATAAGAAATATTCATATGTATTTATTGTAGTCTTACCCCAAAAGCCCAGTATCCATATATGGTGACAATGAAGTTGACTACATCAATGAGAAACATGAGGGCGTAGACATCACAAACAGGACTGTAATCTGGGTGAATGATGTCATAGAAAAACTGCCTTATAGGTAAGTAGATGTGAAGGCCACTGCAGAAAGAGAAGAGACTTCAAAATAACACAGAAACAGGAAAACTTCTCTCCATTAAAAAAAAAATTAAATCTTTGGAAAATATTGTCCACCAGATCATCTGGATAAAAAGCAGACTCAGCAGACTGCAGCTCATTATGCATAAGTGAACAACTCACACTTCTATGGCAGCAGCTTTGGCTTGTAGCATCCTCTCTCGGATCAGCTGTCTGATCCTCTGCTTCCTGGTCAGCGGAGCCTTTTCTCGTTCCCGTCTCTTTTTCTTGCTTTGCTGCTTTTTGGGCTTCATCTCTCCAGTTAAAAAAAGGAAAATGGAGAAATTTTAGCCATGTGCTGCTAATTAATTCCACTTGACAACTGCCAAAAATAACATAGTGATCTCAAATGAATTCAAGACATGTAGGGATCTTCTCAATATTCACCACCACATTCTGCAGAGTCGCCTCTTTTCTGTCTACAGAATATGGAGGTGGTGGAGGCCTGGAGAGGGAGGAATTTCAGACGGCGTGGACGTTGCTCCCTGCTGCCCATCTTATCTGCTCCGGTCATCTTCTTCTTGTCCACTTTCTTCTTCAGCTTCTTGAAGAAATCAGGCATCTCAACCTCCTTGTTGTCCCACAGCCCGTGGCACTGTACAGACATGGACACAGGCAGCATTTTAACAATATTCAAAGTAGCTGCTTAGAAACAGTTCACAGTGGTTAATTTTCATGTTACCTTGAGAATAGATCGGTGGAAGAACAAAGCGAGCAGCTGAATCAAGTCGAAGAGGACATAGCCGTCTTTCTTCTCCACCCCAATGATGTTGGGCAGGGCGAAGGGTCGTTCAGCATTGATGCCTCGATAGGCAGAGGTGGTCCAGGGGAAGAAACCAAACTGGAAAAAGTACTTCACCACAACAGTCAGCTAAGGGAAACAGGAGAGACAGTCAGAAGAGACGTGAGTAAATTATCACTGGAAATAATGATTGCAATTTAAAGATAGCTTATCTCCTTATTAGGCTACTTGGCTCAGTTACACTAATAATTCAAAATGCCTATGATGTAACATCATTATGTTAATGTCACCACATAAACTCCAGTAAACATTTCTCAGAAAGACTTTGGCATCAGTACAGGCTGTTTGCTCCATGCACATTAAATTACTCAATAAATCAGCCATTAAAAGCATTATCTATATTACCAGTCAAAAGTTTGGACACACCTTCTAATTTAGTGGTTAATCATTATTTAAAAATTTTCTGCTTTGTAGATTAATAATAAAGTCATACAAACTATGAAGAAATGCATATGGAATCATTTAAAAAAACAAACCCGAATATGTTTTATATTTTAGATTCTTCAAAGTAGGCACCTCTTGCTTAGATGACAACTTTGCACATAGTGACATTTTCTCAGTCAGCTTTATGAGGTTGTCACCTGGAATGGCTTTCAGCTAATTTCTTGCCCTCTTAATGTGTTTGAGACCATCAGTTGTGTTGTGAAGAGGTAGTATTGGTATACAGTGAATGGCCCTATTGGAGTAATGCTCTAATCCATATTATGCAAGAACTACTCAACTAAGTAAAGAAAAACAACAGTGCATCATTACTTTAAGAAATGACGGTCAGTCAGTCTGAAAAATTTCAAGAACTTTCAAAGTATTCTCAAGTGCATTCACAAAGACCATCAAACGTTATGATGAAACTGGCTCTCATCAGGACCGCCCCAGGAAAAGAGGACCAAGAGTTTCCTCTGTTGAGCAGGATAAGTTCATCAGTTACCAGCTTCAGAAACTGCAAGTTAACAACATCCCACATAAGAGCCCACCTAAATGCTTCACAGAGTTCAAGTAGCACACACATTTCAACATCAACTGTTCAGAGAAGACTGCATGAATCTGGACTTAATGGGTGAATTGCTGCAACGAAGCGACTTCTAAGGAAGAAAAAACAAGAGGAAGAGAATGGCTTGGGCCAAGGAACACAAGGAATGGACATTAGACCAGTGGAAATCTGTCCTTTGGTCTGATGAGTCCAAATTTGAGATTTTTGGTTCCAAACGCCATGTCTTTGTAAGACGCAGAAAAGGTGAGCAGATGGTTCCTACATGTGTTGTTCCCACCATGAAGTATGGAGGAGGAAGTGTGATGGTATGGGGGTCCTTTGCTGGTGATGCTGTTGGCAATTTATTCAAAACCCAAGGCAGCATGGCTACAACAGCATTCTGCAGCGACATGCCATTCAATTCAATTCAATTTTATTTATATAGTGCCAAATTACAACAGTCACCTCAAGGCACTTTATATTGTATGGTAAAGACCCTACAATAATCACAGAGAAAACCCAACAGTCAAAACGACCCCCTTATGAGCAAGGAAAAACTTCCTGGCCATTCCATCTGGTTTCCGCTTAGTGGGACCATCATTGACCCTAAACACACCTCCAGGCTATTTAAGGGCTATTTGACCAAGAAAGAGGGTGATGGAGTGTTTGCGTCAGATGACCTGGCCTCCACAATCACCTGATCTAAACCCAGCTGAGATGGTTTGGGATGAGTTGGAAAGCAGAGTGAAGGCAAAGCAGCCAACAGGTGCTCAGCACCTCTGGGAACTCCTTCAAGACTGTTGGAAAACCATTTCAGGTGATGACCTGATGAAGCTGACTGAGAGAATGCCAAGAGTGTGTCATCAAAGCAAAAGGTGCCTACTTTAAAGAATCTAAAACAGATTTTGGTTTGTTTAACACTTTTAAGTTTACTACATGCTTCCTTATGTGTCCCGTCATAGTCTGGATGACCTTAGTATTAAACAACAGTAACAATAGCAAACAATGAATGAAAACGTGTGTCCAACCTTTTGACTGGGGCTGTATATTAGCATTATGAAAATAAAAACAAGCCCTTGTTTCATTTGTATTTTGTCCAACACTTTTACATGATAACCTACTTCTGTGTAAATGATGGCTGTCATCCAGAAGCGTTTGGTCGGCCGGGGCACAGACAGCATGGCCCAGAGGAATATAAGAATGGGCAGGATGAGGGAGAGGAGCGAAGCCGAAATGATATGGTTGAGGATGATGACAAAGTAGCACAGCATCTCTGACTTGGACACCATAGTGTTATAGAGAGCAAACAGCAGCTTCAGCGGCCTCGGCAAGGTCACGAAAAACTTATCGGACTCGGAGATCTCATCATTTTCAAACATACTTTAGAAAGGATCGAAGGGAGAGGGAGAAAAAGGACAGTGATGGAGATTAAAGTTATAAAGGGATGTGGTACCTTTTATCTCTTTCATCTTGCATGCTAAATTCTTTGTGTCTACTAACTTGTTGAGCAGCAGCTCACTGGCAGTGAGGTTCCTTGTTTCTTGACTCAGAGGTCTGGGAGACTCTGTGAGGTCGAGACTTCTCTCGCCATCGCTATCCCTGAGCTCAAATGAAGTGCATTCTGGGTATTTAGCACCTTCATCCGTTTCCCTTTGCAGTGTTTCCTCATCCCAGTCCTCTCTCTCCACCTCAGGGTTCTCTCGTTGTTCTTGTTCTTCATTGCATTGGCTCTCATCTTCTGTTTCCTTCTCATCATCATTTTCTTGTTCATTGACCTCTTTTTGTTCTTCATGGCTTTTAAGAAAAGGATAAGTCAGACATTTTATATTCAAGAATCAAGGAAAGAGCAGATTTTTAAAGACAATGCTGAATCTGAAGCTGTTCCTGGTTAATAAAACATTTGCTAAAATGACGTGTGTTTATGTGGTGTTTGCCTATTTTTAAGGAACAAGCCATTCTAAATGGCAAATAATGATATTATGTATATGGCACTTAAGTCATTCACCTTGGTGAAAGTTCATCAGTGTCAAAGGACGTCATGTCAATGTTGGCCTCTTTCAGGAGCCTTCGTCTGAGCTGGTCAGCAGCAGGTGGCACAGGAGGCAGCTCATCCAGCTCTTCCTGTGTTGGCTGCCGGGAGACCAGCAGCGTCTCGTCTGTCATGCAGCTGAAGTTAAGCAGAAGGGAGAGAGTCCATGACCATGCAGGGTGCAACCAAAAAGTAAGCTGTGAATATGCCGTGTGCACGTAACCTACCTGGAAACACTGCTGCCCCATGAAATTTTGGAGGCTTGATTTTTCAGCTTGGTGTAGGCTTGTTGTGAGGAAGGGACGGCAGGCGGGGAGCAGGGAGTTGGCAGGGACTTATCTAAGTCATCCTGGGACGACAGTGTGTTCTGACGGGTCTTCCAGTTTTCATAAAATTGCTTCACACTCTCCTGACTCACCTCTTTGCCCTGCAGAGCAAGTAGGTGAGATAATACAGACATAGAATGCTAACACACCAAAGATAAAGCATCATGGTTAAACAAACTCATCCTATGGCTGGTCCTGATCAAAAACACTGTGTCTGGATTTCATTTTATTATTTGTATCATGTAGCACAACCTGTTTTATACTGAACTTGCTAATAGCAGATNCCCCCCCCCCACACACACACAAAAACAACTTGTATCCAATACAAATATTAGCCTTTAGATTAAATCTGATCTGGAATGATTAAAAGTAGTTTTCATTTAAATCAGATTCCTTTCATCTGACCTTCTTTTGCTGCATGTTGAGTAACGCTCGCTCGAATCGCAACACTTTGGAAATGTCCAGGCTTTCTTTACAAAATGAGTTCAAACCCTCTGTCAGGTCATCAAGAAGAGACTGAAGGAGCACCCAACTGAACTTTATCGTGCTAATGATGCGCTGCAGGATGTTTTCTGTAAGAAGAGGGTATGTATATGTATGAAATTAGAATGAAAGCTTTCCATGCATTTGATTTGCTTTTGATCCTTCATGCTTGTACTGCAACAACAAGCAGAAGGTCACTTGGAAGTAGAGCATTCCAGTCTCTTAGAAGTGTTTACCTTTATTCTCCTCTCCCTCCTCCTCTGCAACGCTTTCATCTGGTTCATCCTCACTAGACTCTGCTTTATCAATGCCTGGAAAACAGATTATTTACAGTTAGGATGTCTTTACAGTTACCACCCAGGTTATCATTAACTTTGAAGTGATGTACATGATGCTGAAGCATTTTTCAGTTGTGTCTCACTTTTCTCTCTCTAACCAAATAAAAACTCTGTCAAGACTTTTAGTGGTGCAGGTGGATAACTGCTGCTTCTTTTACCTTCATCCTAACATGCCATAGTGTCCACTCTTACACAACACAAACTAAAATCTGATGAAAAGATTTAAATAAAATTAATGTGCCTTTCCATGTTTGTCACTTTTGGCATGAAAAACAGCATATAACATGTTATAATATGATCTTGTGACTCTAGCATTACTCCTGCCCTTAGCGCCACCTTCCTAACAAACTGTAAAGCCATAAGCATAAAGTAAGTCCTAGTGTTTAACCAAGTTATTTCAGTGACTAAAATGACCTCTTTTTTTGTCTCCTGCTCCTTTTGGGGGTCACCACAGCAGATCATCTGCCTCCATTTCACCCTATCCCTAGCATCCTCCTGTGGCATGCCCATATTCTGGGGTCATAAATGATCCCATACAATGTTCCATTATCCTTGCCACACCAAAGGTGTATGACAGCTGAGATAGGTACCAACCCAACTGCGACACTGGATTGTATAATCAGAAGAAGATGGATTAAAAAGATCACAACAGCACATCCAACTATACTACCACTGAGGTCATAAATGACCCCACTCAGTCACTCAAAGGTTAAGGTGCAGACCACATGCAATAACTGTACGCAGTTTGATTTCTGGGTAGAAGACCTGTGGTGCATGTCCTTAGCTCTTAGTGGATATTCTGTGATAGAGTCATACAATCTGTGTGATCACGGTCTGACCTATCAGCCTCAGAAATGTTATAATTAACATCAAATAATTTCATGTAATATACAAGTGCATCACTAGTAAGTACCACATGTTGCTTTCTCACCTTGCTGCCTCTGCAGCTCTCTCTTTGCTTTCTTCTTATCCTCTCTCTTCATTTTTTTCTTCTCCTTCTTCAGGTCCTTCAGGGCTTTCTTGGAGCTCGTGACCCAGGCCTCATAGGCCAGCTGGATGTTAAATACAAAGATGCAAAGATCGTCTACTGATGCTACAAGACAGATTGTTTAGCCCATCTATGAAACTCAATATTTACATTTTCAAGGGGAAATGTGTTAAATGTAGTTTGTGATCAGGGCTCATTCTGCCTCTAACCTGAAAAGCAGATTTCTTCTTTGGTGGTTCCTCTTCCTCTTTCTTCTCAGGAACTTCCTCTTCCTCCTCCTCACTGTCACTCTCAAACAGGTGGTAGCCACAGTTGTTTTCCACTGTGTTAAACAGAGAAGTGTCAAAACTACATCCACACCAACGCGTACCGCTGAGCCTCACAACAAGGCATCTGATCCAAACCTGCTCTAAAGAAGCAACCCAGTGGCCAGAATCACAGTGCTGCATTTACTGTTAGGTTAAGAACATCTCTGACATGAAGGACTAATTTGAGAAAAGAAATGAAACACATAATCCAATGTTTGGAAACAGCATTTTCTTCATTCTTCCCCCTGCCAATATTTTCTTTGTCCAACATGTTTACATTGTTTAATGCTGCTGCTCACCTCCAGGCTGAGAGACCCAAGGCTTCCACCATTTTCCTGCATCTCTCTTTGCCTTCTCATCATCACCTGGAATACACAGTTCATTTTGTTTATGTACTGCTGATATTTGCTGCCCCCCTCCCACCCCCACCCCACCCCCTCAAAGATCCTGCATCATACTCTTAGTGTATGAATTTGGCCTGCGTTTCTTGCTAACATTAGAAACTGAAAAGAGCCACTTGTGTTACCAGGTGTCACCTGCTCCTGATCAGCAGAAGGTCCTGCTGCTGGAGCAGGTCGACTCTTCTGTTTAGATTTGATCTTCTCCATCCTACAGGAAGAAGGTTGAAAGGTTAGTTGGTAATTTACTGTTCAGAGAGAGGGGAAGTAAGATGGTCTGCACTGTAAACTAGATCCATTACTAATGGTTTTAGTGTAAGGGTTCTTACTGTTTCTTCAGTGTCTCCACTGATTTCTTCTCCATCTCCAGTCGGGCAGCTACCTGCTTTTTCACTTTGGCCTCAAACAATTCAGCACCCCTTTGAGGAGCAGAGAGAGACAGAGAAATTAACTGTTGCTAACGTATGACTGACTCTAGAGATTAGTGGTGTCTTTTTACAGCTACTATATCCATACTAGCATTGCAAACTGTGTTGTGTAAAATACCTACAAGCAAACAACAGAAGAAACAAACTGTAGCACCAGGTAGTTTCTAGCATAGTCTTGACAGTCTTTTAGTAAATTCACAGCAGGTTTTTAAAAGTTTTAAAAGTACTGTATGTTATGGACCTACAGTAAACCTGAGAATGGAGCACAGACCTAGAGGCCAATATCTTAGAAGACTTGAGGTCAGACACCACATAGAGGAAGTAGTAGCTGAGAAAGACCCTCCTTTGTGCCAAAAGGACAGTGAAACAGATCGCATCCCAAACGATGCCAGCTTCACCCTCCGGCAGCTCACATTCATCATCAGGATCGGCTGAAGGCACACAGAGTAGAAGAAATATGTTTTAATAGTTTACAGCAGAGGACAGAATCAACCAAATGTCACATGCTTTCTAACCTCAACCACAAAAATAAGATTGACTGTAACACAGATTTTAACTGTTCAACTACATGCAGCTTTTCACAGTATTGTCAGAATTGTCAGTTGGCACAGAGTCATGTACTCCTGTTATTACGCCTGTTTAAATTATATCTATTGTATTTTTGTAATCTTTCTCACACACTTCATTTGATTCTACTTTCACTATTTGTGCAAATAATGTTCAAATCGTTAATCGCTCACCCCAGTGCATAATTCACTCTTCTGCTATCAGATTATTTTAATTTTCAGGTTTGTATTCTCTGAGTTGTATTTGTTCTGTTATCTCTATTGCCTGAATATAACAGCAGAAGACATTTTTCCAATCTTCTATTGCCCAATTTTGGTGATCCCATGCAAACTGTAGCCTCACTTTCTTGTTCTTAGTTGAGAGAAATGGCACCCGGTGTGGTTTTCTCCTGCTGTAGCCCATCTGCTTCAAGGTTTGACATGTTGTGTTCAAAGATGCTCTTCTGCATACCTTGCTTGTAATGAGTTTTTTTTTTTTTAATGCTGCCTTCCTCTAAGCGTGAAGCAGTCTGCCCATTCTTCCCTGACCTCTGACCTCAAGGAGGCATTTTCACCCAGAGAACTGCCACTCACTGGATACTTTCTCTTTTTGAGACTATTCTCTATAAACCCTAGAGATGGTTGTGTGGGAAAATACCTGTGGTTCAGCGGTTTCTGACCAGCCAGTGTGGCTGGTCAATAACCATGCTACGTTAAAAGTCATTTAAATCACATTTCTTTCCCATCCTGATGCTCCCTTTGAACTTCAGCAGGTCGTCTTGACCATGTCTGCATGCCTAAATGCATTCAGCTGCTGCCATGTGACTGGCTGATTAGATATTTGCATTAATGAGCAGTTGAACAGGTGTACCTATTGAAGTGGCTTTGAGCGCATATACCACCAGAAATACATTCATTCATTTCTCCCATCATCATACACAAACACAAGACAGGTATCCTTGCTACAGACACTTACGGACGTCATAACCTTTGATGGTGCAAAACATGCTAAAGGCCTGAATTAACCAGCAGCTGTTCTTCACCAGGCTGTCCAGGTAGGCACAAGAACCAAGCTGAGAGAAAGGCAAAAAGAGGCTTTCATCAATAAGCTTTGAAAATACACAACTAGTGAACTTCTTAACTTAACTTAACTTACAGACAGCAGATTCTTCATGGCGATCACAAAGCAGGTGTACCCAATCAGCCAGTCCCACAGTCGCAGGATGTACTTGACCGGCTGCATCAGGACGCTGCCTCCAAACAACATAAAGTAGAAACAGGCCACCAGGTAGCCGAGACAGAAGATGTTGATCCGTGTTGTGCCAGTGATGAAAATGAGGCAAAGAACCAGCCAGAAGAAGTAGCTGAAAACAAACACCTTCACCATGTCGAGATAGCACCTGAGGACAAAACGGAGACGGCATCTTCCCTTTAAAAAGAAAGCAAAACATGCTGCCAACACACTACAGGCATTGCTATGAAAAATATGTAAGCACGTATTTAAAACTCCAAAAATTATTCACATTTTTTAAAATCTTTCTCTGTTTTTTCATTAAGAGAAAGAAAAATGTATTGCTTTTTCAAAATACGCTTGAGTAAGAATGCTTTTAATGTTTTGCAAAAAAAATAAATAAGATCTCCAAATTTTAGTGAAAATTGTTAAAGGTTTTGACAAAAGAATGAATTCAATAAGTGGGTTTGTATTTTAGCAATAAGAAAAATGTAAACACCGCCTCCTCAGCCACTTCCAAGGAAAGTGCTTTTTCTGGTGGTAGTGGTCGTTTACCTCACAATGCACACATAAACACTTAATGACCAAAAACTCCAATCTGTTAGAAACTATTTACATTTTATTACATCTTGCTCACTCTATCTTGTAGACTTCTGACTTTGAGATTCAGAGACAGAGAGTGCATGCATGCTGGCTGGATATTTGTGAAGGAACGATTTGTGTGGCCTGTGAGTGACCTGTGTGGAATGAGAGTGACTTGTGAGGCTACAGAGTGAGCTGTGGCTATCGAGAGGTAAGGTGTAGGTTAAGGGTAGTGAAAGGAGTAGAAAGTAGTATAGGAAAAGAAAATGAATGGTAGCTTTTTTAATAGGCTTGGATAAACATTTCTCCTGGGTAGGATTACTTAAAAATAGGGACAGATTAAACATTTTTGAAGTGGACCCAAAAATCGTAAGGGAGACAGAACTCATATAGGGTCTACATCTCAGGGATGCTTTTGATGTGGAAATTACACTATGAAACGTAAGTGGTACGTCTTTTAATTTAAAAAATGTAAATTTCTATGGAAAATATGAAAATAGAGCAGGATGTCTGGGTATCTTGCTAAAGTGGTTTCATCTCCAGAAGTTACAAACCAAGAGTTTGTGGGCTTTACGTGTCTCTTTATTTCTCTGTGAATCTTCCTATTTTATTTTGAAGGATAGTGACTTCTGTGTTTTTATTTCCTGTATTTCTTCTTTTACGGTCTTACTTCTCATCTGGTTTTTAGCTGTTGCTTATTCATCTTTATTGCTGCTGTGTATTTAATCTGTGTGCCTTTCCTCTGTCTGTCAAATGACCTCCCTCCTTTTTATTGCTCTCCTTTGTGTACTGTAGTTGCTCCCTGAGTTTTGCTGTTCCATTTCATCTTCTTTGAATGTCAGGGGGGTTATACTGTTGGATTTACCTGCTCTGTAAGTTCTATTAAAGCTCCATTTATTTATTACCAGTCTGGGTCATTTTGTGTCTGCTTTTGAATGAAACCATAAACCACAGCAAAGGCCTATATCCAAATTAAGGTAGGTGGACCCCTGACCTCAACCAAAAGGGTCTCCTGTGTATTTGTGTACTAACTGTCTTTAAACTAGATAAAAGCCTATCCTCTCAATACCAAGTGCCACTGAGGTAACTGGATGCAGTTTGGAATCTTAAAGGACTCTGATACACCAGTAACCAGTTAATCAGATAAGAACAATCTTCTTACTATTCAAATGTCTGTTTTCTGTTTGTTTAAATGTGAAAATGTTCCTTGGTTGAGAACTGCTGAGTCCTAGAGCTCAGACCCTACCTGTGCACTACTCTAGTGACTGGGAGACCTCAGAAAAAGTGAAACAGAAAGCGTGACTTTAAAGTTGGTGATAAAGTAATGTGCCAAAAATAAGCACTGGAGAAATGGTGGGATGTAAAGTTAAATGGTGGGGCTGTGTTCAACAATAGAAATTTGTCAGACTGTGCAGAGTCAGCACGAGCCAGCTCTCTAAGTACACAAATGGCCAAACAGCTCTCATCTTTGCTTACCCACCATGGTCTCCACCTCCACATTCTGCCCTGCAGTTCTACCATGTACTTCGCCACCTGAGATTTGGCTCTTTCTTCATGCCTTCTAGCTAAACAACAGCTCTCTAAAGTGGAGCATGACCCTTTGGAAACTGGTAGTCGTGGACTTCTAGAGATTCTATTGTTTTTTTGTCAGTATCTATCAAGAGTTGTACACAAACTTGGTTGGGGAAAATGGAGATTTTATACTGTGAGATTCTTCCGTACAGATTTCCAAGAAACCTGCAAGAACACAGTGATCTGGGGTAAACTTGTGGAAAGCGCTCCGAGTTAAAGTGTGCTTCTGAAAAAATTCTAAGCTGTTTAACAGACCAGGCAAAAAAAAGGACATTTAATAAACCCTTAGAAAATGACTGATTTTAGCATGGGAACACTACAGGCCTAAGTAAGGTAAGAATACGAATACTCACAATGAATAAATACATGGATGTAACCAGATAGGGGAGGATTCATTGATTCATTCATTTGTGTTGTGATTTTGTGTGTTTGTATGTTTAATAAAAATCATGAGCTCTTCACTAAATGTGGCTTTTGTCTGGAAGTGAGGCCTCAGTTGCTCCCTGTGGTCATGACTGACTTCACTCATCCTCATCAACCTGACGGAACATGATGTGGTGTTATTAGGCATAAAAATAAGAGTGCTTTCAAGCCAGAGGCCCGGGCCTAGCTCCTATCGATGTGGAGCCCCTCCCAAATCACTGCACTCCTCACCCTGTCTCTAAGCAAGAGGCCAGCCACCCTTCAGAGGAAGCTCGTTTCCACAGCTTGTATAAATGATGACATTCTTTCAGTTGCTACCCAGAGGTCATGAACATAGGTGAGGGTAGGGATGTAGATTGACCAGTAAATCAACTTTGCGTAAAAGCTTTGCTTTTATGTTTAGCTCTCTCTTCACCATGATGGACCGGTGCAGCATTCGCATCGCTGCAGACGCTGCACCGATCCATCAATCAGACTGACAGAACTTCCTTTTTTGCAAAATTGGTAAATTGCCATAAGTGGCTGTTTTCTGTGTGTGTGTGAGTGTGTGTATGTGTATGAGATGAGTATTTAGGATTATGGTAGTGCGTGATCTGACTGTTCTCAGTGTTTGTAACTTTGTAAACCTTTGACATGCGCAAACAAAACTATAACAGAATAAAGGAAGAGGAAAATCAATATTTATGTAGAATTGTTAAACAAGAGCTGTAGGCAGACAATGTTCTTGTCTTTATTTTAATGTTTGTAAACAATTGTATATGAATTACTAATTCCATATGTCTCGCATGGAAAATTTTGGTTTTGTCTGAAAATTGTCAGTAGAATTTGCTGTAGAAAGCAAGAATTCTGAAGACGAGGGCGAGTCATGTTAAAGATAAGAAGAAAATAAACCAAACAATAAAAATAACATGTTATCAGAGTATACTTTGACAGCTATGAAAAAACTTCAGACATATCAACCCTACAGCAATTTTGAACATACTAGAAATTGAAGGTGCTTAGTTAATTTTAATGTAAAACATTCACAAGTCCTTCTATGAAGGCGTATTAGGGCCACATTGAGAAAAAATAAATTGTTCATTTTGAAAATAAAAAAAAATTTTGACTTTATTCTCAAAATGCACAATTTAATTTTTTTCTCAACGTGGCCCTAATACGCCTTCGTAGTCCTCCAGAAAATGCAAAAAAAAAAAAATCTAATTAATTTATTAATTAAGCACAAGTCTGGAATTTCGGACCTGCAGTGAAGGAAGTTGTCAACAGGTATGAACTGATTGAAGGAGCAAGGATCCAAACTGCGACTGATCTCAACATTGTCTCCGGCCAGCAGTCGAACCGCTGCTCGGTTCTCCTCCTCAAACACCTGCCACTGCAGAGACGAGCAGAGCAGCAGGAGGTAGTCATCTGCAGAGAGATGGGAGTGAAAATAACTTTTATGGACAAAAGGAATTACAGAAGAGCAACAAAGGAAAAAATAAGAAAATCAACTCACAGAATATGAATAAAGGATTGGGTCTCATGGCAAAGTCAGGCAGGTAAAACCACTTAATCACATTAGAAGACAAAGGCTGAACAGCTGTTCTCCAGGGGTAATCTACCAAGCAAACAGAATGAAGAGCAAAGATTGACATTTATATATATATATATAT
>JASGAU010403996.1:0-19181 GCA_030220045.1 Australoheros facetus | reverse complement strand
AATATATTTAAATTTGAGGAATATGGGGCGCTCTGTGTGCAGGAATTATGTGAAAGCAAGGTGGATTTTAATGTGTCACCAGAAATACAGTGGAGGAAAAAAATTATTTGATCCCCTGCTGAATTTGTAAGTTTGCTCACTTGCAAAGACAAGAAGTCTCTAATTTGTATGGTAGTTTCATTTTAATAGAGAGAGAGATATCTCAACCAAAAATAGTGAAATAAGTATTTGATCCCCTACAATCCGGAATTCTGGTTCCCACAGATTGTAAAAATGTGTGCCACATGGACACACAACCAATCAATCAATTACAGATACTCTACACCACCATGGCCAAGATCAAAGAGCTGTCAGAAGATCCCAGGAACTGTAGGCCTGCACAAGGCTGGAATGGACTACAAAACCATCAGCAAGAAGCTTGGTGAGAAGTGACAACTGTTAATGCAGTTATTCAGAAATGGAAGAAATATAAAATCGCCCTCAGTCTGGAGCTCCATGCAGGATCAAAATCTTGCAGCACTTTTTCCTTTGTTCCTCTGGATTTTTGCATGATACTGTCACTTTCCCCCACTAACCCCATGTCTTTGGACTGTGGGAGGTAACCAGAGTGTCGGCAGACACAGCGAGAACATGCAAACTCCACACAGAAAGGCCCCGGCCAAGATGGACTCTACCCTAGGACCTTCTTGCTGTGAGGAAATAGTGCTAACCACCACACCACTGTGCTACCAGCACATTTAATTGGTGATTCTAAATTGCTGATAGATGTGAGTGTGAATGGTCATCTGTCTTTCTGTGTTAGCCCTGTGACAGGCTGGTGACCTGTTTGGGTTGTACCTTGCCTCTCGCCCTAACAGTTGGGATAGGCTCCAGCCCTGAAAAGGATAAGTGGAAGAAAATGGATGGATTCTCTTTCCATTAAAATAAAACTACAATAAAAATTAGACTGTCCATTTCTTTGTGAGCAAACTTAAGAAATTCAGCAGCAGGGGATCAAATAATACTTTTCCCCCAATGTACCAAAGCAGTGAGGTCTCCACAGATGTGCACGCATCGTTAGATCTCACAACCTAAATGTTTATCCAGGTGTCGGCTGACCGGTGCTTTGGCAACTGCCTGCGGTGACGATGCAGTGCGAGTTTTCAAGGATGATGAGACGACCAATCTGGACGAGCCAGTGTTTTCACTGGCTGCTCAGGTGAACAAAGCTCACAGCCAAGATGTTAACTGTGTGTCATGGCACCCAAAGGAGCCGGGACTCCTGGCTTCATGCAGCGATAACGGAGAGATCGCCATTTGGAGGTTCCAAGAAGACAAATGAATATAACCGGTGCACCTAGTTTAGAGTTACACTGGGAACTTCATGCTGTCGAGGGTTTTGTGTTCACCGCAGGTCATTATTTTCGAACTAATCTGACAGCCTGTCAGGATTCTGCTTGACATCAGCTCTCATGTTTCCATGCTGAGATTACCGCTTTGTGCTTTTTGAATAGCAGTGCCACTGAGAATAGAAGTAACATGTTTAACGATTAAACAGATTGAAAAATGTCTCTAATCCTTTTTATTGCAAAACAATTTTTGACATCACATCATAGTAAAATGCTTAAACCAGTCCAAGGATTAAATTTCATAATAAAACAATCGGAATCCAAAATATAACCGGACAGTTTTTGGTTAAACACCCCATCTGGTTTATGACTGCAGATTTCATACAGCACACCTGTTTCACAAGTTGTTCTTTAATCCACAATAGTAGATTAACAAAAGTACCAAGTGTTATACTTCTTCCACTGAACACCCAGACTGGGGCTTGGGTAGCCATGTATCTGTACTACATGTGGGCTTATATTAATAGCAAACTGATCCTGTACACTATATTCCTGGACTGACACACATCATTCACGGGACTTAACTGAGAAATAACACAATATGATAAAACTAATAATTTTCACAAGAGCACAGATGATAATGACAGACTCACAGTCAAAGTAAACAAATGTGAA
Organism: Australoheros facetus; assembly: GCA_030220045.1. NCBI lineage: Eukaryota > Metazoa > Chordata > Actinopteri > Cichliformes > Cichlidae > Australoheros > Australoheros facetus. The sequence goes on along the minus strand of JASGAU010403996.1, from coordinate 17,178 downwards.
TCAGGTTAGATATCTACAGCAAAAAGAAAAACAAATTACTGATCCCGATCTATCAGAGAAATGCTGGAGAACGCAGTAATCACTTCACTGATTAGTCTGAATCACTGTCTCCATCACTATCAGCCTCCTTCACGTCCACGCTGAACTTGTACTCCTGGTCACAGCCCATGTATGCGTCGCTCATGAAGTACAGGGTGTAGTTGTGGATGCCCATCGCCGGGGCAACAAAGTCCAGCTTGACCTGCAGTGGAGGGACATAAACTTAGTGAGGCACCTGGTGGTTTAAAGAACATTTCTGGTTATAATAGATGACTCACTGACCTTTGCTTTCTGCTGAAGAGTCAACCGTTTGATAGAGATGAGGCTGTTAGACTTGGGGTCTCCGATCACCACCCACCAGCCCTCCTCACGTTTCTATAATGGTGAAAAATATTTCCACAAGACTCGGTTATTACATAAAAATTTAAGAAGCTATGGAGACACTTGAAAAGAACTTACCTGGGGGAAGAGAGGTGCAATGACAGGACCGGTTACCTCCTCCTCTCTCTCCAGCTGAACCTGAACCAGAACTGGACTGCCACTGTGAATAAATATGGAAAGAGATCAATTTTCAATTCACCTGTGAAATTTTAAAATGCACCCCCACCACTGCAGCAAACTGTGCTGTTGACAGACCGCACACACATACCTCTTGACATTGTCCTTGTCCGCCACTTCGTATGACAGCTCAATGTTGGGGTAGCGGTTACAGAAGCGAGCCACATCGGCCATCTGGCCATCCGAGAGCTGCAGCAGTGCAGTTCTGTCTTCATCCTCCATTTCCATTATGTCAAAGATACTCTCCACTCCCTTATGAAAACAGCAAAGGAAGCACGGTCACTTTCAATCTGCATGAGATTCATGTACAATAAAGTGCCAGTCAAGACCATGTCATTTTACCTTATCGGTGCAGCGCTTGATGTGTTCTGAGGTGAAGAATGGCAGCTGTTTGAGGTACGAATCCTTGGACCACATGGCCTGAGTCACCATCTGAGCCAGCTCCATAGCAGCCAGTGCAGGACTCAGCCAGCCGTTACTGGACAGCACATCGACGCAAGCCTGAATCAGTCGGATAGCCTAAAAAAAACAACCACACACATTTATTAAATACACATGAATAAAATCCAAAAACAGAACTATTAGGCTTATTAAAAAAAAAATCTGAACCTTGCTGAGGATCTCCTCCGTGTCTGACTGGAGCTCAGCACTCAGCTGCATCCTGGAGAGATGGGCTTGCAGCAGCAGGTTAGTCTTCACGTGGGGGTCATTGAACTTGGGGTTATTCAGCTTGTGGGGCACTTTCTGTGCAAGCTGAAATTCAAAAAGTACATAAAAGTGTGTTTCTTCATGTTGCTGTCTTCTTGTAGACATGTTAACGCTGCTCTCTGAGTCTTGCTAGTTTGTTTACCTGTCGGAGAAGTGCATCCTCGTGGTGTCTAATGGGAATGTTCTTATACTCAGCAGCATTGGAGATGATCTCAATTAAGCCACGAATCTTTGTCTTGGCATTCAGGGACATGCTGAACAGCTCTGTACAACACAAGAGCAAAGCAGCACAGTTAGGTGTGAATTAAACACATACATGAAGGATCTACGACACAAAGATTAAAAGCAGGGAAGTGTTGGCACAAACCAATGGTGGTGTAGTTGATGTAATAGTAGGCAGCAATCATGCCCAAATTGAGCGGTGCCACATCCATCTCATCCTCGATGCTGATGCATTTGGACTGCTCCAGGTCGTGTAAAGTGTTCTCCACCAGCTCGGACAGGTGGTCGGACAGGTGGCGATGTGACATGCCTGACAGGATGACAGAAGCAACACCACATAAATGCTCAACATCTGCAAATTGCTCCCAGCATCTAAAGTACAGTCTGTTCTCCTCTTTAAAGGATGGCACTCACCTTGCAGGTTGTAGTAGTTGGGGTTCTGGGTCATACGGCGGTAGAGGAATGTCCATGTCAGGTAGTCCACGGCATCCTGCTTGTTCTCTATTGTTTTGGTGACGATCTCAGCATTGAAGTGGTCGTGGAGACAGTGATCCAAGTGAGACTCCACCGGCAGCGGCTCGTAGAGAAATTTCTTGAAGAAATCCTATCAAGAAAAAACAAACAAAAACGGTTTGTTTTGTTGACTGCTGTACAGTCTCTGTTTTCAACAAGACAGGAGCAACAGATGTATTTTTACCTTCTTAGAGCCCTGACACATGATTACACAGCGCCCCTCATCATCCAGCATGGGTCTGTTTGCCTTGCCCACCATCTGGAGGACGTCATATATGGGATAGTCCACATATCTGATGGAAGAAAACATGAAATATCACCAGCAGCGTACATATTAAGTACACACCTTTTAAAAACAAAACAAAAACACAATATAAACAGTGGATGCCTTACGCATGAATTTTGCCATTGTAGTACTGGGTGTCCATGACAATGACGAGGTGTGCTGAGATGCTGATGCCCCAGCACAGTGAACGAGAGGACACCACAACCTGAACGGCACCTGCCAAAGGAGAACACCACAAGAGAGGGGGGAAAAAAAAAACAATTTTTTTTTTCTGTTTTAAACCATCTACCTATCAAGCACAATGTGCAACAGAAGTGAGTCATACCTGAGTTGAAGAGCTGTTCCACTATTTTGCGTTCAGTTGCAGAGAGGCCCTCATGCAAGTATCCCACGCCGTTGGCCAGAGTCTCTTTCAGAGTCGAATCGTTTATTTTCTCCAGGAATGGAGCCAGGTCTTTCTCACTGCAATGCAAGAACCTGCAAAGACAGACATTTACTCTTTAACCACAGTGTGAAGATGGAACACTAGCATCATTTCCATGTATCAGTCTGTTCCTTAATCTAAAAGATGTGATTCTTGCTGTGGTGACTGACCTCTGAGGAACCACATCAGCAGCACAGAAAGTGAGGATGTCGATGGCTGTGAGGCGAGTCTGCCTGCGGGATGGGACGAAGACCACGGCTGGCTTGGAGGGAGAGTGCTTCATGATGGCGTGATAAACGGGCTTCGCCATGGACAGCAGACGAGTCTGAGTGTGACTCACATTGAAACCCTTGTGAAACAAGAAAAGGTTGACAGCAAATCAGAAACCTGACAGGAAGTCATGCTTTCTCTTGGCTGTCAGCAGTATTTTTGTTGACTTGACCTGCTGTTTACAGACCTGGATGTGGAGCTCCAGAGGTACGGGTCTGACATTGGGGTGGAAGTTGAATGTGGCTGTGGTGCTGCAACCCAGCCAGTGGGCCACATCTTTGGCGTTGGACAAAGACGAGCTGAGAGCCACGATACGGATGGGACGCTCAATCTGAGAGGAGATGTATCTCATCCTGGAGCAGATGACCTCCAACACAGGCTAATGAAAAGAAACAAAGGCTATTAAAGCACTGCCCCGGTTTGTACTGCAGCATTACATGAAAAAAACTGCTGAAAAGCAGGTGCACGTAGAACTGTGTTCTTACTCCATTTTCTCCTCCGATAAGGTGCGTCTCATCCACAATGAAAAGGCTGACGTTCTGGACGTTCTTCCTCTGCTTCCAGCGACGAGACAGGATGTCCCATTTATCAGGGGTACTGATAATGATGTCACCTTTTCCTAGGAGCTTCAGATCTGTGCTCGTCTCTCCTGTCAGCAGCACCACCTTCTTGTTCAGGATGTCCTGGAACTTCTGGTGCCAGTCAATAAACACCTGAGAGACGAGGATAATGATACCCATGATGGGTATATAAAAATGTTTAGATCTGATTCAATTATAGTGGAAGGAAAACAATGCTAGTTTTGATAAGGACACTCCTAACTTCCATTTAATTCAGACCTGTTCAGCCAGTGCTTCCATTGGGGTGATGTAGACACAGCGACCTTCTGCATTGTGCAGCAGCATTCTCAGAATGGCAAACTCAGCACAGATGGTCTTTCCACTGCCCGTGGGAGCGCCCACAAATACGTTATCATCACTGTTGTAAACGGCATTGAAGACTGTGGGAATTAAAGTAAAACAATTGAATGAAGAAAATTTTGAGAAAGCCTGAGCAATGTTAACTAAAAGAGGAAAATTCCATGGGGAAGGCACCTTTTAAATGATGACAGAAATGTATTAAGGAGTGCAGTATGTAGCCAGTACCTTGTGTCTGAATAGGGTTGAAGAAAGGGAACTTGTTCTGGTAGAGAGCCTCAAAGGCGGAGTTCCTGAGGGCAGTGACAGGCAGAGGCTGCAGGTCCAGCAGCTCAGTGGGTGGGGGGTACTTCTCTGGTAGGATAAGGTGACGGAAGGATACTGGGAGCTGAGTCTCACAGGCTGGGGGAAAGCAAACAAACACAACAGTTACTTAAAATACTTACATGATTATATGTATCTGTAACACATTTGAATCAAAATACTTACAGAGCCAACGGTCTGAGACCACACGAATGAAGTACTGTGGTGGAAGAGGCTCAAACACTGGGACAAAGAAAGTCACAAGGTGCTCGTCCTGGGCGTACTTGGCTTTGAGGAGGAAGTATTCGTGGTGGAGGATGACCTCACTGTCCACGTCCTCAACCAGGATCCAGAAAGCCTCAGATGATCCATGAATCTAAAAAAGGAAAATGAAAGTATGTCAAGAGTACAAGAAAAAGACAGTTCAGTGTCTTCTCTAGGCTGATTATTTTTTTTCTGGGAGTAGGGGTGAAGTCAACATACTGGGACCAAAACTCTGATTACCCCCTAAGACAATGATGTGCTGATTAGCAGCACATTAAGGATCTAACTACTGACCTTGTCATCCCACTGGAAATCAGGTGTGACGGTGAGCTCTACTTTGAGTGTGGAGCGAGTGATGGGCTGCACATGGACAGCCAAGTCCAGTTTGGGGAACTGGTGGACATACTTGTGAATGGTCTTCCCCATCTTTGGCATTCGGATCAGTTCACCTAAAAATCAAATGTGCAAGAGGTTTTTAATGACTCTTTAGGCTAAGGAGGAAATTCAGAGACCATAAGGCAGAAGAAGGAAACTCACCAATCTCATTGTGGTTGAGGTCGTAGAGTCGCTCAAATGGGAAGTTTTTCTTCTCGATCTTCTTGATCACTTCCTCTGGTAGCTTCTTGAACTGACGCAGAGGAGACATTGACTGCCACCTGTGCAGAATACAGATTATCAGTTGCCTGCTGCCTTGACCAAGCAAAGCCAGTGTTAATCCAAGAGTGAAGAAAGGACTTACATTCGCTTGTCAATCATCTTGCAGAGATTCAAGGTCTTGTCTGTGAGCTGAGCCCAGCCTCTGTTTAGTACAATCTCAAATATGGCTCGCATTAACCGCCCAGCACTCTGCAGGAATTAAAAATAATACAATAAACTATAACTTATGCTACAGTTTTCCATTTACAGAATCCATTTACCAAAATCGACTGCATACGAAGAAATTTCTATGAATTACATCAAGTTAAAGGCTTTTCCTTCAAGGTAAAATGAAACTATTTAAAAAAAAAAAGATGTAAGACAACATCCAAAAGTAAATCAATAATGCAAGTACACCTTTCTGTACCTGTGTAACATACACCATGTCAGCCATGAGAGCAAAGCCTTCGAGCTTCAGTTGAGAGATGTATGCCTGGAGCAGCACGTTGATCTGAAATGAGAACACAGAAAGTGCAGGAAGTATTATTTACAAATCATTCCAAAAGACAAGTAATATTTCCCTTAAAAAAAAAAAAAAAAAAGACACATTGTGCCTTTATCTGGAAACTGAAATTAACACCATCACTAGTTGTGTTTACCTTTGCACTGGGCTCCTCAATGCTTTCTTTCACAGGAATAGGAACTCTTTCCAGTAGCTTCTGAAGCTCCAGTTTCTCCTCCTAAAAGATAAAGCTGTATTTTACTTTCCCATTGTTTATTTAAGATTATATTTAAACCATCCTGGCTGTGTGGGGTCAGCATACCTCTCTCACTGTGATGTTCCTGAACTCGGAGGAAAGTGAAAACACTCGGAAGAGTTCGATCTCACTGAGAGTGGGTTTCAGCAGCTGGTTGTAGGTTTGAATTGAGTCATGGGTAATGTAGAAGTGACTGGCAATGCGTCCCAGGTCTGTAACCTTTGAGTGAAAAGGCAAAAAAAAAAAAGTTAAGCTTTTAATCAGTACAACCACTCTCAATCAATTTAAAGAATACGACAGTCAGCTGAGAAATGGATACCTGAAAGGTGCCAGTCCTCTTGTCATATTTGACGAGGCTGTTCTTGTCCAGGATGCTGGCTGCTGTGTGCACCAAGTCCATCCTACGCCTCTCCAGCAGGGGGTCTAAACTCCGGTCATCATGAGAAACACCATACAGGGTAGGGTTGCGAAGCATGCGCACATACAGGTAGGTGTAGCCAAGCCAGTTCACAGCATCCTGATGATAAATTAAAGAAATTCAATTAAAATTTAAAAGGAATGGGGAATTCGATCCTTCGACCTTTAATAGCAGCATGTACACTTGGGTCACTAACCTTTACAGTCTGCACATTTCCCAGTACTATCTCTGCATTGAGCATGTCAGCCAGCTTGCCCACCATCTGACTCTCAATGGGCAGCTGCTGGTTTAGCAGGGACAGATAATACTGCAGCTCTCCGTGAGACGTGATCAGAATTCCCTCTCCTTTAGTGTCATACTGAGGACGGCCAGCTCGACCAAGCATCTGCAATCAAACACATTTTTGATAAATAGTTAGTGAGGCTACAAACTCAAGCAGACAGACAATGTAGTTTAGTAACAATCAGGGATTGACTGACCTGTAAAATATCGAGAGCCCCCAGTTCAGTCCATCTGCCTTTCTCTGGGCTGTACACTTGGGTTCCTTTGATGATGACAGTATGTGCCGGCAGATTGACACCCCAAGCCAAAGTAGCTGTAGACACCAGAACCTGGATGTGTCGATCAGCGAACAAATCCTCCACCAGCGTACGGTCGACTCTGGTCATACCAGCGTGGTGAATTGCAAAGCCGTAAGGGAGCAAATCCTTCAGCTCCAGGTTCTGCATAAGGAAGTTAAATTTAGCACTCGGCTCAAGGATTTAACACAGTTTTTAAAAAATGTTTCAGGTTAATGACATTAGCTCACCTTGCACTGCTCTGCCTCAGTTCTCAACACTTCAGTAGATGCAGAACCCTCTCTGAGGAAAAGACCCAGAGTGTCCTTCTCTAGGCACATGTCCCTTATGGCCCTGGCGGTCTTTCCTGTCTCCTTCCTGGAATGGACGAACACTAGCACCTGTTGGGGAAAAAGTAATGCTTTCAGATTTGGTAACACACGGTTGTAGATGTTTTAGAGCAATAACACTGATGTTACAAATTACATTCTAAAGTGACCCCCCCACACACACACACTTTTTATGCCATTTGAACAGAAACCTCTGTCAGAAACAGAAACCTCTGTCCCAGACCACAGTTTCAGCACCATTTCCGAAATACTCCAAGTTAGTACTGAAACACCTGGAAAAACACTGGACATGCTTGTACTGGTGCAAACTGGTAGCAAAGTAAAACACTGCAAAGGAAGAAGAGTAACAGCAAGGTAATAGCTGGAGGCTCCAACAGTGAAGGTTTCTGTATGCACATAAGGGTGACAGGAGGCCCAGGTTTAGACAAGCCTTGGCTGGCCTACTGTGGGAGCCACAGAGGAGGGTGACAGAGGGCAGAAACCTGCAGGGTTATCTATGGAAGCCTGGACATTTACTTCCTCTAGATATATATATTTTTTTAACAATGGCTCTTTCCTTCATCTTAAACTGAAACCAAGGATTGGAGTTGAGGATTTCTTCCAGAAAAGGATCATATGACAGGGGCAGGGCCAATGAGGTAAGTACACATTGTGAGTGAGAAGAGCCTATCAGGAGGGTGTCTGTGTCCCTGTTTTCAAAAGTCTCACTTTGTGCTTAACAAGCAAATAAAGAAATAAAGAAAAAAAATTAAGAAATTTACAATTAAAATTGGGTCAGTAGCATTTACAAAATTTTCCGTTTTGAGTAACACTACAAGGTAAAACATATTTGAGCGCACACAGCCTAGATCATTTTGAAGGTGTAGGTCACTGAATTATGACACTTTGGAAGAACAAGTTAAACGGGACTCGCCTGGTTCTTTCCAGCATGCTCCATTATCTTTTCATAGACAATCTCATTCATGATCTGGAAACGCTTGATGGCCTTCTTCTCTGTGATTCCAACATAAGTCTGCTCCAGGGGCACGGGACGGAAACTACAGAGAAAAACAGTACAGTGATCACACAAGATTATTCAAAAATAGCAAACAAGAACAGACAAAGAGCTGTTTATGGAAAACATGATAAAAAAAACCAAAACAATTATTCTTGTGTTAGTTTTTGGTCAAATAGCACACCTGTTGTCAAAGTAGAAGAGCCCTTTGGCAGGATCGACACGCAGACAGGTAGCCACATCTTCATAATTTGGCAGTGTGGCGCTGAGGCCGAGCAGACGCACATCCTCCTGGGTCAGCTCCACATTGCGGATGGTCCTCGCCACCAGAGATTCCAGCACAGGTCCACGGTCATCGTGCAGCAGATGGATTTCATCCTGAACACAACATTTTATTAGTCGTTATTACATGTCGACTCAATTGGCACATTTGCTCTTTTTAATGACAAAACTCTTCAACACACTCTCAACACTTACTATGATAATGAGGCGCACTAGCTGGGTGTAGGTACGCTCTCCACCTTTACGAGTGATAATGTCCCATTTCTCCGGGGTGCAGACAATGATTTGAGTGGCGTTGATCTCCTCTTTACAGAGCTGGTGGTCTCCAGTCAGCTCGGACACTGTGATACCATAACTTGCCAAACGCTGGGAAAAGAAGGAAAAAACTTTTACTTACAGATTTGTGCTCCCTCAGGATTGTAAAGTATGTAAACAAAGCTGTGCAGGAGAGACGAGACACACCTTACTAAAACTTCCCACCATCTCCTGTACTAGTGAGCGCATGGGTGCTATGTAGATGATTTTGAAATCATCCAAATTAATAGTTCCATCCAGGTTTATGTGCTTTCCAATTTCTCTCAGCATTGCCATCAGGGCAACGTTGGTCTTACCAGCTCCCTGTGTGCACAACAAACAAGCTCATGAAGACAAAATGCACTTGTGGAAAACTGTCGGAAACGCTTTTGGCTTTAACAAAGTTTGCTCACCGTTGGTGCACACACTAGCAGGTTCTCATCTGTCTCCATGGTGGTCTTGAACAGCTTGCTCTGAATGCGATTTAAGGTTTTGAAGCCTTCAAATCCAGCCTGGGCGTACTTGGGCAACTTCTCAATGGCAACAAGCACCTGATGACACAACAATAGTGCTGAGTGTAGAACCTGAACACATTTACATGCTGACTGTTGTTGAATATTTTTCCATAATGACACTAAACCAACAAACCTCATCATCAGAAAAGGGTTTAGGTTTGAGGGCAGGTACGTGGACTTCTTCATAGCCTTTGCGCTGTTTGCGAAAAGAGCCGTCTGGCAGCTGGCAACGCTTGTTGGCCATGAAATGACTCCCCTGAGTGAAAGTCAGGTCATCAAGGTCTAGTAACTGTCGAGGGGCCACTGACTGTTGGACAGAAAGGATGAAGACTTTAGTGCCCACAAATATACAGACGAAAAGAAAACTGACAAGTACTCTTCCTGACAGTTTGATTTGTAATTATATTAACAGTGTTAAATACCTCTCCATGATCGATGTCCATTGCTTCCAAGTCGTCGACACGAGACTTTCTCACCCTTTCCCTGCGAGATCGCTCTTCCTGAAGGACACAAAAAAATTAAAACATGATACGCTAAACCTCAAGAGTTTACATAATCTCACACACAAGACGTCTTACTCGAATAATATCCTCCTTCTCCGTCTCTTGCAGCTGGTAGAGAATCTTTGACAGCTCCTGATCAGATTCCATTTTTCCTATGATCCGCTCCTTTTCCGCCTCACTCTGAGCACTCGCCAGCATGGTACAATACTGAACTGTGTACCAAGAGGGAAGAGATTGAAATCAGTACCTTCTCAAGGGCATTAGACCTGTAACAGTTTCACTCGACAAGGCAGACTTACTCATGCGACGATGCTGACGCAAGATTTTAATGAAATCAAAGGTGTTGAAGCCCAGCAGCAACACCAGCTGGTTCTCACATTCTCTGTCATCGCTGGCAGTCTGTGAAATAACAGATGAGGGATGGCAAGGAGTCTGACAAATGCATAATTATCTGTTCGAAACAAACATAAAAACACGGCCGACATAACAAACATACCTTGAGGATTTCTAAGACCTCATCTGCCTTTTTTTGAGAGACAATGGCATCATCGTAGAATCGGCTGAGCTGACGTTGGAGCCAAAAGGCATCGATGTCTCGAGGATGTAAATCTTTTTTCTTCACTGTCATCACATCGCCCGTGCCACCGAGCTAAGTGAAAGGTAATTTATTAGTCACTGTGTTGCGTAGTGGCAATAATTCACAAAGATGATATTAGAAAATGGGCTGAACGCCGTAAATGGAAACTTACATTAGCTGAAAGAGTGGAATCCAAAGCTGCCTCCACCCCTTCACTGTCTTCATCGGAGTGTTCGTCTCGTACCTCACCGTACGGGTCTTCATCAACTTCCTATATATCAAGACAAGAAAACTCAGTGAAACAATCTCATCAATCAATGTGTTCAGCTACAAAAGAGCTGCAAACTTCACCTCCTCGTCAGACTCAAACTGAACATTGACACCGTACGTCTCATCAATGTTATCATCTGTGGATAGAAGATATAAGACATAATGAATATTTTTAGGAAAAACCCGATGGGTCCTGTACATTTTTTAATTCCATAGTTACTATGAATGTGCTTACCCATATTCTGTAAGTCCTTGTCCCCCCCATAGTCTGTGATCTTTTTGCCCAGATTGACTAACACGTGGTAACGTGTGTCATCAGCAGGTCCAAGGAGCTGCTCTACTTCCCGTCGCCTCTCTTTGTCCCTCATTTTGTCATTCTTGAGTACTGCCAGAACTTCATCAGCTGCTCCACAGAGAATATCACGCGGCTGTAAAAACATAATGAGATAATGAGTGAAATGTCACACCATAGGGGGGCTGGAGCCTATCCCAGCTGTCATAGGGCAAGAGGCAGGGTACACCCTGGACAGGTCGCAAAGGATAAGCGGAAGAGAACGGATGGATGTCACACCAGATGTGACAGAAACAGAAGCTGGATTTTTAAAGAAAGCAGTTGTTGTGGCGTTCACTGACCTGATCGCCCAAAGCGGCGTGGATGAAGCTCAGTAACACTTCATATGTTTCTCTGGTTTCTTTGGTTTTTGGTTTGTACACAATGCCCACCATCTCATCAATGCCTTCAGACAGAAGGGTGAAGCCCTTCATTTTGTTGATGTCGTGCCTGTCCTCATCTCTTTTTCTTCTCCTGTTTAAAGAGGAAACAAGCAAACAAAAAAGATTAACAAATGTAGAGCAGTGTGTGTCCATTTGAGTGGCAAACATCTTCCAAAGCGCATCACAGGTTTTTGCTTTTCCCTTTTTTTCTGAGAATCACCTTGATACATCAAACCTGACAGCTGATTCATCAAAATATTTTATTCAAATTATTTTTTCAGTTTTTCAAAATTCATTATTGCCATGTGATAACTTAAATTATTTATAACACTGGACTTATTTGGTTTCTTTTTTAAACCTACCAGCAAGGTGTTTACCAGTCATTCCAGCTGTGTTTAAAAATAATAATTATTACATTGTTAAATATCCCATATATTAAGATATGATGTAAATGAAAATGGATACAAAGATACATTCAAAGGTAATGAAAGTTAATTATGGTAAACTATGGTGGAAAAAAACCTGAAAACACGTTAATATCCACATATACTCACTGGCCCCTTCATTAGTTACACCTTGCTAATACCAGGTTAAACCCCCTTTTGCCTTTAGAATTGTCTTAATTCTTCATGGCACAGATTCAACAAGCTGCTGGAAACATGCTGCAGATTTGTCAGCTGCACATCCATGATGAGACTCTCCTGTTCTACCACAAAGCTGCACTATTGGTTTGAGATCTGGTGACTATGGAGGCTATTTGAGTACAGTGAACTCATTTAGGAAGCCAGTTTGAGATAATCTGACCTTTGTGACACGTCATTTTTTTCCTGCTGGAAGCAGCCATCAGAAGATGGGCACACTGTGGTCATAAAGGGATGTTTAAACAATGCTCAGTTGGCACCAAGGAGTCCAAAGTGTACCAGGAAAATATTACCCACACATTACACCACCAATAATCTGAACCAGAAACCAAGACTTTTTCCTTTCTAGCTGCGGAAAGGTTCGAATGTTGTGCATTCAGTGATGCTCTTCTGGATACCTTGATTGTAACAAGTGGTTATTTGAGTTAATGTTGCCTTCCTATCACCTTGAAGCAGTCTGGCTATTCTCCTCTGACGTCTGGAATAAACAAGGCATTATCACCCAGAAAACTGCTGCTCACTGGATATTTTCTCTCTTTCAGAACATTCTCTGTAAACGTTAGAGATGGTTATGTGGGAAAATCCCAGGAGATCAGCAGTTTCTGAAGTACTCAGACCACCCAGTCTGGCACCAACAACCACACCACGTTCAAAGTCACTTAAAGCATCTTTCCTCCTCATTCTGATGCTCAGTTTGAACTTCAGCAGGTCATCTTGATCATGTCCACATGCATAAATCCATTGGGTTGCTGCCATGTGACTGGCTGATTACACATCACACATTAATGAGAAGCTGAACAGGAAAACCTAACAAGTGGCCGGTGAGCGTATGCGGTACATGTTGTTTATTGTTTTAACTCGACACGGACAGTAGATTAAGTTGGCTGCACTGACTTTTCTCGTCTCTCCTCCAGCCTCTGAGGTTTGGTCCTCTGGGCCTTGTCACCCATCTTGGTCCCCTCAAGCTTCCCGACCAAGGACAGCACCTCTCCGGTGGGCTCATCTCTCCGGGTGCGGTCGATCAGAGAACGATCGGCTTGTAGCACCAAGTTTGAGTTCTAACAGTTCAATACAAACACAGCGTGACAACAAGTCAGTACATCAGTGCAGCAGGCTAAGCTGACTGCTAATTAGCAGGAGGGCTGGTTAAACAAGAAAAAATATTAATTAACCACAGTAAACATAAAGCAAGCTTCCCCGATAACTTAAGAGAATATTAACCACTTGCCTCTGCAAACGTTTTGTTTTCCTCTCTCTAAACACACTCACCGCTTTGTACTCGTACTGCAAGCTTCTAGCAGTAACATCCGCCATGGCGCTGGTTTTCCTTCAGGTTTTAGCGCACTTTGTGAAACGGCTCGCTGATTGTAAATATCCAGAGTCAATCTCACTCTGCCTGCTTAAAGAAACGCTGTAAACATCGGTGCAGGGCTTACACTTGTAGCATGAGACAATTTGCGAAATGTCCGAATTTCACAGAAGAAAAATGCGCTTCCCATACGTTACAATAGCGCTGCTAACACGAGCGCACAACAAGCCGCACTTTCCTCTTCCGCTGTCAAAGGTTGGAGCAGCAACAGTGAGGAAAAGAAGCAGCGACCCCTACAGGCTGAGCTCTTTTCATTTCAATATTTTATTGTTATATAAATGCAGACATGTTTATGTATTATATTGTCTATGATGGTTCCATAATGTAAAATCTGAATGATTTCATAAGAACAACAAAACTCCCCACAAAACTCCTATAGTCTGTCTCTTCAGTACTCACACATGTTGTGACAGCAGCTATATAGTGTTAATACTACTACTAATAATAATGCTGCTACCACTATCACTAGTACTTGTACCATACACCGATCAGGTATAACATTATGACCTGCCTAATACTGTGTTGGTCCCCTTTTGCTGCCAAAACAGCCCTGACCCGTTGAGGAATGGACTCCACTAGACCCCTGAAGGTGTGCTGTGGTATCTGCACCAAGATGTTAACAGCAGATCTTTTGAGTCCTGTAAGTTGTGAGATGGGGCCTCCATGGATTGGACTTGTTTGTCCAGCACATTCCACAGCTGCTTGATTGAACTGAGATTAGGCAGATTTGAAGGCCAAGTCAACACCTTAAACTCGTGCTCTTCAAATCGTTCCTGAACCATTTTTGCTTTGTGACAGGGGCATTATCCTGCTGAAAGAGGCTATAGCCATCAGGGAATGCCATTTTCATGAAAGGGTGTATATGGTCTGCAGCGATATTTAGGTAGATGGTATGTGTCAAAGTAGCATCCACATGAATGGCAGGACCCAAGGTTTCCCAGCAGAACATTACCCGAAACATCACACTGCCTGCGCTGGCATGTCTCCTTCTCACAGTGCATCCTGGTGCCTGGTGTTCCCCAGGTAACCAGCACACATGCATCCGGCCATCCGCATGATATAAAAGAAAATGTGATTCATCAGACCAAGCCACCTTCTTCCATTGATCCATGGTCCAGTTCTGATACTCATGTGCTCATTTTGCTCAAAGAATGCAGAGGGTCATTTTTGGTACATTCCTGGGGAGGGGTGTGTGTGTACCCTCAGAGTGATTCAAACTGAATCAAACAACATTCATATTCAAGGCAGTATAATTACCATAATCATGGGGCCTTAAAAAATTTACTGAACAGTTATTTGACAGTAAAGAAAGATATGTGAAAATTCACTTTTTACGCTTTTGGGGGGCCCTGTGGGGCACCCAGAAATTCAATTAGAATACCAAGCTTAACTTTTCCTCTCTGACCCGCTCAATGGTTTTTGTGCAATTTCCAGGCAGTGCAGAGTGCATCACGCAGAGCACACAACAACAATGAATGACGTTAGTTCTTTGGACCTCGAGTCCAGAGGACTAAAAAAAAAATTATTGGCCAAATCTTTTTTTAAACATTGTTATGAGTATAAATCCAGAATTGGTGAATCTCTATTCCTTTGTGCTACACTGTATTTCACTTTAATCTCTTTAATCTTGTTCACAAGGCATCACCACAGCGGCAACTCCACATATTTGATCTGGTAGATTTTCATGCCAAGATGCCCTTCCTGACACAAGCCCAAAGGGATTTGTGTCCCCTCCTGGTCTCAAACCAGGGACCTTTCACATGTTCAGTGAATGTGTAAACCACTACAATATGTACACCATACATAGAAGAAATTACTCATGTAGAAAATATTTTATGCATCCATAAAGCAACATGTTGTAGTGAGGCACAACTGTGAAAGCTGAAAATAACATTGATAGATGCATAACATGGCCAAACAAATATACTTGGATCAACAAATCACAACTCTCTATCCACGGCTACAAAACACAAAGTGGAAAAATCTGTAAACAATACCTTAAAATTGGGTTTTACATCATAGATGATCACAGATGCAAACTTAAAAAATAAACAGTGAAAATCAAACAGTCAAGGTCGATGTTTTCTGTTTAGCTGTAAAACGTGTTGAGCCAGTTGCCCACACTCGCATTTGGTAGTAACAGGTTTCTAATCATTGTACAGCTTTTTATTCTTATACTTTTTAATCTTTCCCATCGCTTTGCCAAATCGAATATGTTGTACCGGCCGTACGCTTTACTAAAACAATACAAAACAAAAAAATTAAATCAAGATATTAAAGGTGTAGAGAGATAAACAAACAAACAAACAAATAAATAAATAAATAAGGCACACAACTCTTTGACATTCATGTGGTCAGAGTACACTTTGATGACAGCCAGCTGCACCTTTGACAGCTTTAGGTCTAGATACCAACAACAGAGGAACAGACCCACTGCTCTGACAGCCTTTAACAGCCAGGAATCGATTATAATTGCAGATTTCTTTTATTGATTCTTCTCGGTACAGCAGACAGCCGACTGCAGCAAAACAATACATCGTCTCATCGGCTGCACAAAGAGATGCCGCAAAGTGAAGCTTCCCAGCAGAAGACTGCTAAACTGCAGGGACCAGAGAAGGTGATACAGGTCTCTGTTCTCTTCTTATATGTGAAAACAAGGAGAAAAAAAAATCTGTTACACAACCTCATCAATAAATGTGTTCAGCTCTCAACAAGTTCAAATCTCACCACCTCATCAGATTCAGTCTGAATACTAACACACTGTGTCTCATCAGTGTTGTCATCTGTGGATAGAAGATGGCAATAATGAAGTTATTGGTCCTGTGGGCCTTGTCACTCATCTCGGCCTCCTCTAGTTTCCTGACCAGAGATGAGCCCACTGAAGAGGTGTGTGGTCGATCAGAGTGTGTTCAAAATGTAGCACCAAGTTTGAGTTCTAACAGTTCAACATAAACACAGCGTGACAGGAAGTCAGTACATCAGTGTGTGCTGCAATCGGCTTTAACAGGAATGCCAAACTCATTTTACATTGTGGACCACATACTTCGATCTTAAGTGAGCTGGATCAGTGACACTCCCCTTTCTGTCAGTGTAAAGAATTTTAACTACACATTTAATCCCTGAGATTATTACTATGAGAAAAAGAAATGCAATTTCAACAGTAAGCCTTAGTTTTTTAGCAGGATAAAGAAATGCTGCTGTAGTAAATGAAAGAAATGAAAGACCCCTTTGGGCTTAAATTAAAAAAAAAAAAAAATGCAGAGAAAGTTCTGATAGCTCTTTAGTTTCATGGCTCATTTTTATCCTTTTTTTGTTGGAAATAGCCAAGAAACTTAGTATTCAGAGCAATTACTTTATACGTAGAAAGAAAAGAGTTAACTGCTAGTATGAAACAAAGATTAATTACTTTAATTCCTAAACCTGAAAAAGGGAAAAGTCTTTTAAATAATTTAAGACCAATGACACTGTTAAATGCAGATTATAAAGTTCTTGCTGGAGCTATTGTTGCAAGATTTAAAAGAAGCATGTCATCAATAATTAGTGAAATTCATCAGTAATTTTAGATCTGTTTCACTACAGTGATTTATTTAATTCAATTAATGAAGGCGGTGGTATGTAGTGTATAGATGTATATATATAGGTGGTAGTATGAAGGTTTCTATGGCCAAGCAGCTGCATCCAAGCTTTACATCACCAAGTGCAATGCAAAGTGTTGGATGCAGTGGTGTAAAGCACGTCACCACTGGACTCTAGAGTAGTGGAGACGTTTCCTGTCAAGTGACAAATCTCTCTCTCT